>JAXGGA010004391.1:0-88999 GCA_038373865.1 Uloborus plumipes
CTTTCTATCTTTCTATGTCACGCTTCTTTCTCCTGAACGCCAATGAACTGAAAGTCGAACCAGGTACCGATAGATAGGTAATTTTTCAAGCTTCTTTAGTTTCAATTGATATAATTATACGATTTTAATTAGCGAAGATATCAATTAATAAGTAGTCAAGTTTAAAGCGATTAAGCCTAATAATCCTATACTATAATACGAGGAATGTTTGTAATGTCGAAAATCGCCCCGGAATTAATAAACTCCGGTAAACTTGGGGGTCTGGGGTTTTTGGCCACGGGGAATCGATTGGCACCGGTTTTGAAGCGCTACGGTCGAAAAGTTCGGAGTTACAGATAGGATTCATTAAATGTTTGAGAAGATTTCTTACTACGCCATTTTCTTTATGATTTCTCTTATTGTTACCGTTTCATATCAACCGCGTGCTAACAATGGATTTCATATTTAATCCCATCAGCGTAAATATATGTTTTTATGGTATTTGGCAAATAATTTTTGGCAACATGTTAGAATTGTTATTGCTTTTGAAATTTAAAAGAGATCGATCAAAATAAAGTTAGAATTGGGTATGGGCAGCGGTAGAGCCGCTATATGGGTCATTCTACGCTATTTGAATTCAGACGGCCAATGGAAAAACTTCATGTAAAACTGATTTTAATAATGTTTTTGCATGCTGAAGCATTACAGACTATTATCTTTTATATGGACCACCCAATTAATTCACTGCAATTATTTTATTTTAGCATTTACAGCCGAAAATAGTCATAAATGTATACTCCCCTGGCATGTTCAAATACTAGTTTTTATACACAAACATGTTCGACGCTCAATTTTTGCTAACGTGGCATAATGTTTTTTGCCATAATCATACACTTACATTAACAGAGAAACCAATTTCATCAGTAAACATTGAAAAAATATTTATTATTATTAAAAAAAAATACACTTTTCAACGGGCCATATCAATAGTGTCACCTCCCCCTGGCGAACTTCAAAGACTGAAATTTAGTATAAAAAATGCATAAGAATGATGTTGATTGCGAATAACCAGCGTAATACTGAGTAAAGTTAAAAGCAAGCTAAGAGTTTTTTAAAAAAATCGAATATTATTGAATCGGTTCTCGTTGAAAGTGCCTCAAAGCTTACTGTGCCAGTCGCTGTAGTATTTCCCCTGGTAAGTATAACTTTTGATATTTCATCGTTACATAAGTATGCGTATGTAAAATGTAATGCTTATTGTGTGCAGACATCACGGTTTACTTGAAGTTCTGGTAAGAAGAACGCGTGATGCTGTTTTTATAGGTAATGTGTGATTTTGTCACTTCTCTGGCGTCACTCCCCTGGCATTTTTGTTCAAAAAAAGGGTAAATATACATTAAAACTGTGATATAAGCATAATTAATTTCATTTTTAATCCTAATTGCCCCTGTGAAAGCAATTTGAATGAACGTAAATAATGCGGGAAGTATTTTTATTTGGGATCTGCGGTGCGACTTGTATGCAACATATCGTGTTTTCAGGATTAAATTTTTCATTTTATTACAACGTGAAAATTTTTTTTGATTACAGGTCTTATAGAAATGAGTCTATACTATCATTTTACACCGAAAAATAATTGAAATAATTGTAAATCAAACCAGAATTCCGCCAATAGTGTCACTCCCCTGGCAACGCATTTTCCCCTGGTATCGATAAACCCCCCAAAAATTGAAATTTCGTCTGGCCCTCACCACTACAATCATAAAAATAGCGGCTACTAGTGATATAATGAGTGTGAAATTAAACAGATTATTTTTTCTTTGGGGACACAAAAAACGCATTGATCGTAGAATCACCCATATAGACAGGCCGACGCATCAAGCTTAAGTTTCACCACTTTGGATCCAACTCATAAACTTTCACTTTCATTTTTTATTGTTGAGGAAATAGGGTTACCAGAGTAAAGTTTCGGGACATTGCCAAGCTTTGTTAAATTTACGTAAAAAGTTACCAAAAAGCGATAACTGGCCAGAAAAGACAATCTTCACACACGTGCTGGATCCAAAGTGGTGATTTTGATGCGTCGGCTCGTCTATATAGGGGCCTAAGGCCGCGGTTGTCCAATCGGTTAGTCGTCAGACTCGTAACCGGAGGGTCTCGGGTCGATCATTTAGCCGCCGATCAAAAATCCACCGTCTTCATTAATGGTTGCTGGGGGACGTTAAAAATGTTCGTGGTCACAAAATCCTCCAAGTAAAACGAAACCTCTGGGGTGTGCTGGGCCAAGGGTTTACTCCGTCCTTGCGCTTTTTTCAAAAATGAACAGAGCATCTTCAGGGCCCCATCCCGGTTAAAAATCAAGTTGTGGTATGTACGGGGGGGGGACCTGGAGTGTAAAGTGAAGTGAAAATCTTAGCCAACTGGAACCAAATGCGTACTGGAGAACAGGGACTCTGCATCCATTCTCATCAACCCCTCCCGCGCCTTCGGCGCCAAATGAAATGAAATTATGTGTGATTTTACGATGAGCATGGATTAAATAGGGTTGTGTTTTTTAAAATAAATTACGGCTGTTTTGAATGCGTAATTGCAACCAAAGGCTCAAAAATACTTTTCAAGTTTATCTAAATAAGTACTTCGCACTTTAGAAAAAAACACGAGTTTACAAACCTCTTTTTTTTTAACCGAACGAGCTCGGTTCCCTGGTACACGTTAGGGGTAATACGAGAAACGGTTGCCAAGTCGAAAATCGCCCCAGAATCAATTAACTCCGGTAAACTTGGGGGTCTGGGGTTTTTGGGCACGAGGAATCACGAGGTTTGGTTTTTATAAATAAATTTGTCAAAAATATTGAACTTCAACACACTTCAATCTTTACACTGCTCACTTTGTACCATTTCTTTAATTTTATAATTTTTTATTATCAATTACATTTTATTTCTTATGACTTTTCAAACTTTATCTTTGTATAGAATAGTTCCCTTTCCAAACTCTAACTTTGTTTAGAATAGTTTACAATGGTGCACTTTAACCGGTTATCTTTTCACCAATGGTTTCACAAATTTTCTTTTGGCATGTATTGTTTTGATAAATCACAATTGAAAATTTAAATCTTCGAGTTAGCTTCGATACCTGTTTTCCTCGAGCGGAGCTCGGTCACCCGCTGGTAAATGATTAAATATGAAATCCATTCTTGCAAACCGTCGTTGCTATGAAACAGTATAATAACAATGATAATGAGAATTTTGAATGAAGGCTTAACTAAATCAAACACGAAACTCATAAGCGGACCACTTACGTAGAATTTTTATCGCTAGCTACTGGTAATATTTTGAAACATTTATTTGTTGAAGAGCCATCTACTTATATTAAAAACTGAGTATCTATGTCTGCTTTTTTTCTTTGAGCGACCTGAACTTACTGAAACTTTCCTCACCATCTTGAAGGCGTGAAGCATCTCAATAATTCGAATGATTTTTTTATATAGGAAAAAAGTAAAGGCGTGAAGCGCCTGTAAGCGAGCCGCCTTGGCGGGGAGTAATTTCTTTAAATTTTTTTTCTCACTACTTTCAGGGCACGAAGTGCCCGTGCAACGCCGGCCCACGTGCGTGGTATGTCTTGAAATCGAATGAACATTAAATTATATCAAATAATATAATTTCAGAATGAGGTAAAAGTTAGAGAGGGGGGACGTTATGCATCAGCTTGCCGCAGGAAGCTAATCTAGCTGCCCTGGCAGCTAGTTATTAATAAATTATGTACCTCTTTTACCTGAAATGTGTTAATGAAAAGTAAGAATTATTTTTCAAAATAGACTTAGTGCTATATTTAACGCTGCAGTTTTGAATTTCTTGTTTCAACAGTCAGTATAATTGGATGAGAATATCTGCCGTCGATTATTTGTTAGTTTGTTTATTTAAACTTATTTGACTATTGAAGAAGAATTAAGTTTTTGTTTAACCAACTTATGCAGTGTGTTAAGTATGCCACTTATGTAGTTGATGCACGTAATTGGAGTTTTACATTTTAACTCGTTAACTACTCGTTTCGAATATTGAGTTGAAACTTCGAATTGTATATGTAATGCAAAGTGAACGGCAGTAAGGTTTTTTTTTCTTTCTTATTTGTATAAGCGTTTAACATCATTTAAGATTTAAACATATAAAGACTGTAGTTTAAATTTTTGCAACATGATAAAGGTAGGAGCAAATATTTTTTTCTGAAATGAGTATTTAAAAAAAAAAGTCCAATCGATGATAAGAATGTAGTTTTATTAAAATTAGCAGTTGACTATGTCACAGACAATGATCTTTTACATTGATATTCCTTTTCGTTTAATTTATTCAAAATTATCGATGACTAGAATTATTTACAAGTTATTGTGTTTAACATTATTTTTTCTATACGGGAAACATTCGTACGCACAAATCTAGTGTTTCTTAAATCAGATAGCAGTGTTGAAATAATACGAATAATTATAAGCTGTTGCATAAAAATTTCCAATATCTCCAATACTAATGATAACAATAAATAAATTATAAAAATAAATAATAAAGTAATTAATGCACGATGAATAGTGTGTAAATAGGGTTAAAATTATGAACTAAAGTAAAAACCTTTCATTTTAATGATGATGCAGGACATTATGTATACAGTATAGTATAAAATACTAGTGTGTGGCCCGGCGTTGCACGGGCTACCTCTAAGCAAACAAATAACAAATCTTGAACAAAAAATGAAAAAAAAAAACGGATTAATTTGGAACTTACGTCCCTACCTACTACATAAAAAAAGTTAACAGAATAATAAAACAATATCCAATATGAAAATACTATGCAATTAAATTATAGGTTTCGATAAGTACCTATGATACACAATTTTAACAACGTTATTAAGACAATCACAATTGAATAGTATGATAAGTCAAATTATTTAATTAAATAAGTAACTATCTTCCATAATACGAACAAAAACAAACATTGCAGAAATAAAGAAAACAAAACTCAATAGAAAAATCCCATAAAACAAATTATGAACCTGAATATCGAATAAACAAGCATTCAAAAATCAATTTACTGAAGACAACCATTTCGTTAAGAGCCGACTACATGGGCCATTGTCGAACAGCCCCCTCTACACACAGTTGCCAAGACAGTACTTTTAATGAACGCCATCTCTCGAGAAGAGTGGAAACTGATCCGCTCGTGCATTTCAACCGTTATTACTTTCTAAACTATAGTAATAACGCATTACATATAGTGTAATGTTTCTAGCTTAAAGCCTTTCTGATTGAATTGACTATTCAACACAAAGATAAGCGCGTTCAGACAAACAAACACACTCTTCAGTTTTATATTATTATTAGTATTAGGATAGATTATCCTCTTAATATTTGACAAATATATATATATATATATATATATATATATATATATATATATATATATATATATATATATATATATATATCAGTAATAATTTAATAAGGATGAATTAATTCTTCTTTATGTGTAATAATTTTTGGAAGCTATTTTCAGTTATTTCAGTTTGAAGCAGGTAAGTAATTTTAACTGTTTCACTTTGCAAAGAGAGAAAAAAAAAACAGTTTATGTAGAAGCTGTCCAGATGTAGGAGTCGCTTTTTTAAGACGTACCCAATACTGACAAATAAACACACACACCCCTCCTCCAAAGAAAAAAAAAACATTCGCTTCCGAGATTTACAATTATCTAAAGAACAAAAACCCTAGTAAATATCTTCAAATTATTTGATTTTCTTGAAAAAACAGAAGAACAGCAAAACATAAACAATTTATAATATTTAAACTTTTAAAACTAAACTGCGAAATATTTTAATCCAACAACATAATCTTATTAATAAAGTTCACCTAAATATTTTAACTATGCAAATACTTTTTACATACACAAACACTACACACATGCTGCATTAACTAAACACATGCAATTACAATTAGTTACTCGCCAGCTATGTTAATTAAAATTTGAAGAAAGAAAAAAAATATTTAATTCTATTTCCCAAGCAACCAAGATTATTCTTTTGAGAAAAATATCCCATATTTGTCCTTCCTAATTTGTAAATAAATTCAAAAATAAAATAAATATTATAATGTGGGCATGATACAAGCAAAAAAAAAAAAAAAAAAAACAAAAATGTCAAACCTTTTTCTATTTTTATACAAAAACTCCAGAAAGGGTGACGGTTTACACAGAAAAATTAAAAACTCCCCATTAATAACAGGAACGGCAGAAATGTTAATTGGCATTTCTATCTGTTAAGCAAGCCTTATGCACAGGGGCTTTCTAAGATAGAACAAAGACCCAGAAAGCTTTCTTCCCACTCTCTTCGTGTAGCTCTTGCTTTGTTTAACGAAATGAGACTTCAAGAACAAAGCGCGCAATTTTTAATGACCGTTGCGAATAGAAAGCTGCATTTCGTTTTGAATCTTTATTTATCCAGACGCCGGTGAGTGCAAACATTAATTAGAAAAGTACACATGGGATATAATTACTACGTAAGAACTGCAATTAAAATCAATATAAGACTGCAACAGTTTCGAGGAGAAGGCTTACTTACATAACATAAGAGTTATTTGAGTTTTAACTAGATTAAAAAATAAGACCGTATCATGGTCTACATTAAGTAATAATCAAATTTTGAGCTTTTCAGTACTTTAAAATTACTTCTTTGAAAGCATTGAAAGATTTGGGCTTCAAATATTTCAGGGACTTCTGTTTTAATGATATCGTTTAAACCATCGCTGATGAACAGGGAAATTACAGTATTATACTTCAACTGCCAATGGTATAGGTATATACTTTCAATATCTATACTTTACAAAGTCAAAGCTGTAACGTCTCCTAAATTTAATAAGCGTAGCTAATGTGATGTCATGTTTGTTCATCAACATGATGCTTACTTGATATTACTCTAAAATTTTATAAATATTCGGTTTTCTTAGAATTTTCTTTAATTTTTTTAAATTATTTTCGTGAAAATCTACAAAAACAAACATTTTTGCGAATTTTTGTTTGCACTCTTATTATAAAGGGAAAATGATTTTCCCTTCAAAAAATCATGTTTACTTTTAGTAATATATATAAATGGGATAGTTTTAATACTCAAGAGCAAAACTGTTTTTTTTTTTTTTTGAACATTTTCTTTAGTTGATGTTCTCATTTGGGAACATTGGCGCTTATTAATGTTTGATGAAATGTTTAATGATGTATATTATTTCTTCAGGAAATACAATAAGTATTAATTCAAACAATCATTACAGTATATATCAATAATCGAAATAGATCCACGTAATGATAATCGTTACAATAAATATCTCAATATATTTTATAATAAGGAAGACTGTAGGATAATGTAAAACTGCCCTAAAGTGAAAAGGAAAAACATTTATCCCAAATTCTTACTAATATATTTAGTATAACAGTCACCAAATTCTATTTGTTTTGTAAAGTAACATACATCAAATATAACTACTAGTGAAATCAAAATTTAAGCTTATCAAATGCATTATTTTGAGACAAAAGTGAATAAACGCATTTAAGAATTAGACTTATAATAATTAGAGGTGGAAGCAGAAAGCGGAAAATGTTTTAAAACTAAATTCTCCAACTCGCCATCTTTTACGATAAATCTTCCGCCCAAATAAATTCCACCAAGTATCACGAAGAATACTCAACAAACACAATATCCACCTTGTACATACAAATTACACATTCTCGGGGCAATTTTCCCAAAGCAAGCTATTGGTAACAACGCTGGTTCACTAATAAGCACCTAGTATTTGCTCTTAAGTTTTCGATGAACATGTGAGCAGAAACAATCCGGATTTGCATTTTGGAGAAACCTCGCCCCCCATTCAGAACGGCCACTTGCCGAATGGAGAGCGTGTGTCGCGGTTAATTGCTTTCCTGATTTAGAAACCCGAGTGTTTCGGACCGGCCTAAGAGGTTCTAAATGTTAAATGGGCGGAAATGTTTATTCACTCTTGCTTTGTCTGCCTTAATGAATATATCTGAGTGGTAGGCGGAATCTTAAGGGGCGAAGCGCTTTTGTTGTTGATTTGATATTGGGAGGGATTTAATATTTCAGGTAATATCGTGGAGTAAATATTGATGTGACAACGTTTCAGTTACTCATAAAGACATCATTAGTTACAATTTTTGCGAATGGTTTTAGGCAGGAATTCAAGTGAAACAGGCAATCGCAAATTACAATCGCTACTGGAAATGAATTACATTAGAACGTTTCTTGATAAAAACATCGTGACGTCAGCGTGACGTTTGCGTGACGTTTGCCTATGAAAAACGAGCTAGATAAAACGTCACAGCCTACTTGGCGAATAAGAGGAGATCGCTGACTGCTTGTGAGCTCTTATTGGCTCCACCCGTAGTGACGTCAGTGCCAAGTTAAGTTGATGATAATGTAATTCATTTCCAGTAGCGATTGCAATTCGAAGCGATTGCAATGATGTTTCACTTGAATTCCTGCCTTAGTTTTTTTCTCTTAATAAAAAGCACATGAAATGTTTACTAGATTAGCTTCAAACTTATGGCAACACAGTAATAATAATCTATGATTAGGAGTAGCTTTCAAAAGAAAATTAATTTTATATTTCTTTTCGCAATCTCAGATTAGTTTAGGAATGAAATTGAATCGAATAGTAAAAAAAAATATTACTCATATTGTTTTTCAAGGTTCATTGAGCCCCCATTCATAACGGCCACTTGCCGAATGGAGAGCTTGTGTAGCGGTTAATTGCTTTCTTGATTTAGAAACAAGAGTGTTTTGGACTGGCCTAAGAGGTTCTAAATGTTGAATGAGCTGAAATATTTATTCAGTCTTGCTTTATCTGCCTTAATACGTATATGCGAGTGGTGGGAGGGATCTTAAGGGGCGAAGCGCTTTGGTTGTTGATTTGACATTGGGCGGGATTTATATTTCAGGTTATGTCGTGGAGTGTGTATTGATGTGATAACGTTTCAGTGACGCATAAATACATCATTAGTTGCAATTTTTTGAGAATGTTTTTTTTTTCTTCTTTTAGTTGAAAGCATATGAAAGGTTTACTAGATTAGCTTCAAGCTTATGGAAACGCAGTAGTAATCTATGATTCAGATTAGTTTTGAGAACAAATTGATTTTATCTTTTTTTTTCTTATGCTCGTATTAGTTTAGGCATTAACTTTAATCGAAGAGTAAACAAATATTACGAAGAGTAAATCGAAAAGTAAACTATATTATAAATTATATAATTTATTATATACTGATTTTCAAGGTTTATTTGCCCCCCCCCCTCCTCCCATTCAGAACGGCCACTTGCCGAATGGAGAGCGTGTGTCGCGGTTAATTGCTTTCCTGATTTAGAAACCCGAGTGTTTCGGACCGTCCTAAGAGGTTCTAAATGTTAAATGGGCGGAAATGTTTATTCACTCTTGCTTTGTCTGCCTTAATGAATATATCTGAGTGGTAGGCGGAATCTTAAGGGGCGAAGCGCTTTGGTTGTTGATTTGATATTGGGAGGGATTTAATATTTCAGGTAATATCGTATATTGATGTGACAACGTTTCAGTTACTCATAAAGACATCATTAGTTACAATTTTTGCGAATGGTTTTAGGCAGGAATTCAAGTGAACAAGGCAATCGCAAATTACAATCGCTACTGGAAATGAATTACATTAGAACGTTTCTTGATAAAAACATCGTGACGTCAGCGTGACGTTTGCGTGACGTTTGCTTATGAAAAACGAGCTAGATAAAACGTCACAGCCTACTTAGCGAATAAGTGGGGATCGCTGACTGCTTGTGAGCTCTTATTGGCTCCACCCGTAGTGACGTCAGTGCCAAGTTAAGTTGATGATAATGTAATTCATTTCCAGTAGCGATTGCAATTCGAAGCGATTGCAATGATGTTTCACTTGAATTCCTGCCTTAGTTTTTTTCTCTTAATAAAAAGCACATGAAATGTTTACTAGATTAGCTTCAAACTTATGGCAACACAGTAATAATAATCTATGATTAGGAGTAGCTTTCAAAAGAAAATTAATTTTATATTTCTTTTCGCATGCTCAGATTAGTTTAGGCATGAAATTGAATCGAATAGTAAAAAAAAAAAATATTACTCATATTGTTTTTCAAGGTTCATTGAGCCCCCATTCATAACGGCCACTTGCCGAATGGAGAGCTTGTGTAGTGGTTAATTGCTTTCTTGATTTAGAAACAAGAGTGTTTTGGACTGGCCTAAGAGGTTCTAAATGTTGAATGAGCTGAAATATTTATTCAGTCTTGCTTTATCTGCCTTAATACGTATATGCGAGTGGTGGGAGGGATCTAAAGGGGCGAAGCGCTTTGGTTGTTGATTTGACATTGGGCGGGATTTATATTTCAGGTTATGTCGTGGAGTGTGTATTGATGTGATAAACGTTTCAGTAACGCATAAATACATCATTAGTTGCAATTTTTTGAGAATGTTTTTTTTTTTTTTCTTCTTTTAGTTGAAAGCATATGAAAGGTTTACTAGATTAGCTTCAAGCTTATGGAAACGCAAGTAGTAATCTATGATTCAGATTAGTTTTGAGGCGTGTGTCGCGGTTAATTGCTTTCCTGATTTAGACACACGAGTGTTTCGGACCGGCTTAAGAGGTTCTAAATGTTAAATGGTGGGAAATGTTTATTCACTTTTGCTTTGTTCGCCTTAATGAATATATACGAGTGGTTGGCGGAATCTTAACGGGCGAAGCGCTTTGGTTGTTGATTTGATTTTGGGAGGGATTTATATTTCAGGAAATATCGTGGAGTGTGTACTGATGTGATTGCAACTCAGTGACTTACAAAGAAAAAATTGGTAGCAACATACAGGGTGTCCACTCCAATCGTGGACCAATAGCTAATTTCTAAACCGTTAGAGATAAGCATATAGTTTATTTAGGAAAAAATCTCCAACTTACGAAAGGAATTTTGGGTATATTCAATATTTTTCAAAAAATCAAATTTTGAAAGAGTTACGAAATTTAAATTTTTATATAGCCCCCCCCCCCCCAGTCCTATAAATCATATTTAGTAAAAAATTCTGGACACTGTAACGTTTAAAACTAAAAAAAATCACTCTTCTACCACAAAAATTGACCGAGTTATGACGTTTTGAAAAATCAAGATTTTGAAGGATTTCGCATACGGTCCCTTAACGATGACGTCATGAAATAATGCAAAATCTTGATTTTTCAAAACGTCATAAAACGGTCAATTTTTGTGGTAGAAGAGTGATTTTTTTTTTAGTTTTAAACGTTACAGTGTCAAAAATTTTTTACTAAATATGATTGATAGGACTGGGGGGCTGTATAAAAATTTAAATTTCGTAACTGTTTCAAAATTTGATTTTTTGAAAAACATTGAATAGACCCAATATTCTTTTCGTAATTTGGAGATTTTTTCCTAAATAAACTATATGCTTATCTCTAACGGTTTAGCTATTGGTCCACGATTGGAGTGGACACCCTGTATATATTTGAGAATATTTAGATTTTTTTCCTTTAAAATTATAGCGCAAAATTTTAAAATTATGGCGCACAAATTTAAGTACTATAAAATTTCACTAGAGTAGCTTCAAGCTTGTGGAAACGCAGTAGTAATCTGTGATGAAGTAAATAATTATTTTGAAAAGAAAATTAACTTTTTTTTCTTTTTTTTTTTCAATGTTAGTATTAAATCAGGCGTAAACTTTTGTCAAATAATAACAAAAAAATATTACTCATATTATTTTTCAAGGTTCATATATTTTCTCCTTCTCCCTCTCTCTCTAATTCAGCACTCATGAATGAGAAAAAACACACCCAAAGTAAAGCACATATTTAATTTTTTTACCGAGGTTATCGATTGAGCATTCTGTTGGAATATGGAACCATACAGGTAGAACATTTTAAGAATTCCACAGTGTTAGCCTAGTTTCAGTGATTATTTTTAAGAACGATAAAATATATTAAATATGTTTCTGCTTAAGCCATTTAAATATATTTTACTTTGATTTATATAATTACGCACGTTCACTTTGAAGAAAAATGCAGAAATTCATTGGAGCAACGATTTTATGTTCTCCGTTTCGTACGCTATCCCGATTCAAAAGTCATTTTCTGCTGGTCCGTGGAAAAATACTATACTGATAACGTTAAAAGTTTCCAGATTTTGCTTTTATCTTGTTCAAGAAGTCCGCTTTGTACTTTTTCGACAAACATATGAAAATCATTTTTCCATCAACAAAACTGATACAAACTTTTTATAGATTTTTTTTAAAAATAATTTAAGTTCATAGCTTCTTTATGTTCGTTCTTACGATACTTAAGAAGGGATTCGTCTAATCGTCCAATTTGATCTTCCTTCACAGCAACTGAAGACTAAAGCTGCTAAAACTCTATTTGAAATTCTTCCAGAAGTCAATGAATGTCGAATGTATCGTCTATCACATCATATATTCTTTAAATGTCAAATTGAGTACCCGCTTCCGATGATTGCAATGGAATGTTGAAGACGAAGAAGAAATAATGGAGGGCGTTTCCAAAGTTAATCAAGTGATTCAAAGCAGATTTTTTTTTTTTTTTTACGAATGCAAAAAAGTAAAGATTACATATTTCCCCCACTAGTTTCTTGGATAAGTGTAAAAAAATAATAGATTATTTACCTCTCTCCGGATTTTACGCTTTCCCACTTGGTACATTTTTCATAGTTCGTTCGTTGGAAAATGTAAAATCGTGGTTCCACTGTAATTAAATTTTTATTGATGTCTCCAGTATATTTCTTGCATTTAAAAAAATAATTATGTAATGCATATGTTTTTAGTCTTGAATAACAATTATACATATTATTGGTTTGGCCGATAAAATGTATGGACGTGAATGTAACTCTTATTGACGTGACTGTAAAAATGTAGTTTTGATTATTCTAAACGTAATTCAAAATAACGAGAGCCTGAAATCATTCTGACTTTCACTTCTTCGTAAACTATGTCTAATTATAAAGCAGTAAGTAACCACACCTAACCCAGAGCTAAGGCATGCTTGTAAACAAGCAGTACATCACCAACTTTCTGCCTCCAGCTCGTTTACTGCCCATTCCATCCTGACGAGTGCTAAAAAAGCACGAAACTGCAGTCCATGGATGTAATAAACGAGTTGGTGGTGCATTGCATATGTCTAATTATTTTCGTTTTTAACAAACGCATTTGTTAACTCAGGTTTCTAATTTCCCCATGCATTAAACATTACGATTATTACTATTATTTTACTCTTTAAAATGAAAATAAAATAAATCAAGATTTTGAGAACACTAATATATTTTGTTTGAATCAAATGATTTCCTTAAATGTTTTAGGTTTAAGATGTATTTTAAATTCATTCTTTTTTCTTTATTTTCTTTACGTTTTTGATAAAGTTTTAGAAAAAACGTGCTTACTTATTTATTTATTATATTGCGAAGTCTCAACGGTCCGTTTTTTAAAGACTACGTTAAGTTATTAAGTTTTGTATAGTTTTCATTAAGAACACATAGAAAAATTTAGATGCAAAAAGTGAGCGATAAATAAATTTTAAACATGAGCATACTCTTTAATTAAATTTTAAACCTTTTTTCACAAAAAAAAAAAAAAAATGCATATTTTCAATGCATATAAACACAAAATAACGAATGACAACTTTAATGAAAAATATTTTGTTTCATTTAATTTAACAAATCTTTCGACTTTCTCGATGAGATGTCTTTTTTTCTCTCTTTAATTTAACTAAAGGAAATACAAGCAAGCGGACTCTGAGAAAAAAAGAGAACATTTTCATGTTAACTTATAACTTTAAATGAAACAATTCTCTTCTAGTCATATACTCAAGAAGAAACTAATTAAACTTTGGGACTAACGTTACTGGTAGGAATGTATAAAGGTTGCTATGTTTTATTTTTTATATTCTCTTCAACTCAATACATTTTAAAACCTTATTTGAAATTCAATTAATTATTATGTAAGTATCCAAAGAGTCCTTTGAAAACTTGAATGTATTGAAATCTATAATTATAAATAGAAGAATGTAATTTGAAGGTTTTATCCATTTAAACATTTATTTAAAATCTATTTTTCAGCTTGAATTTATGTTATTAATTTACATGAATTATGCCATAATTCATGTAATTATGCTATAGAAAGAATTAAGAGAATATATTAAAAAGACGCAGGATCCTTTTCGATAATTTAAAAAGAAAAAGAAAAAAAAACTTTAAGAAAGGTCCCCCCCCCCATAAAAACTTTGTGGTTTATTCAACAAATGTTTATTATTTTTATTTATACATTTATTTCCTCATAACTCAAATCATGGACACTTAACTATCGCAAAAAGTCGTATTTGGATTCAGAAACTCATTTTTCATAAAAATCTGCAGTAAGAGCCGAAAAACCAGTTTGAAGGCTGTATAAATAATACATATTAAATTCACATTGAAGATAGATATGTATCACTTATTGTAAGAAACGTTATAAATAAAAATAGGTAATTGAAACATTTATATCTATCTGATCATGGTACCCTACAAAAAATAAGCTGTTGTTTATATAGTATAATACTAGCAGCAGAGGTTCCAGTTTAAAACTGTAAAAGCACAGTAATAAACTGTAAAACTATTTTACAATTTATCACTGTAAAACTACAATTCTACAGTTTATCACTGTAAAACTGCAATTCTACGTTCATTACTGTAAAGTTAGCAATATTACTATACAATAGGGTAAGTGCTTCAGTAGTCGGCCATTTAACCTTTAGGAGCCGGACGGTACACATGCTGTAGCGTAACTATTTTTTTTTAGAGGACGGGGTTGAGATTTTCACTCGAACCCTTTGGAGCCGGGGATTTTTTCAAGGTTTCATACGTCTGGTACGACAGTTTACACCTTCTCTTTTCAATGGAAAAGAAATCTGTGGTTCAACTGTCGTACTACATGGGTCAAAAGAAAAAAATTCTAAAAAACAGCCCGGTTCCAAAAGGTTAAGAGATCTTTTGTTAATCTTGGTTAACCTAGAACTTCCAGCTATCAATACAGCAAAAAGAACTAGGTAAAACTTTAGAACGTACTCTTCTGATAGTGATTCCATGATGAAGCCAGTAGTCGGTCACTTCGCTGTCGCCAATCTTATGGGATATGAGCGAATGAATTTAAACGAAATTTAACGCGAAATATATATCTGTTGGCGCCGCAGAAAGTCAACTGCTCCCCCCCCCCCGGAGGAAAACTCAGTTTGCACTAACATACAAAAAATAAATTAATTCCAATAAAAATAATAAAAAAAGACAAGTAAATATTTAAGAAATAAATATAAAAGTATTAACGAAATTTTAAAACATACATAATGCGGAAGGGAGGAGGGGGACATCAAAGGTGGCCTTCAATTGCATTCTAGAACATCAATTTTGGAAAACTACCGGGGGGCGGGGAATTCGAACGCCTTCTTTTTCCCTTGAAGTTAGCTAAAATCGCCTACAACTTGTTTTTTTTTCTTTTTTTTTCGAGGGGTGGGGGGTGACTTTCAGGGAGAGTGCTGAGCTGCATCAAGTTTTATATTGAAAGAAAAAATAGTCTACGAATGCGTTTTTAGGATATCAATTTTTAAAATTTCTGAGAAATTATTCGTTAACTCCATCCGTTTACACAACGTCGTCAAAGATATGGCTTTATGAGGGAAAAATCCTTTTACACTCAGGATTTGATTTATGTTATTATTTCTATTTCTCTTTTTTAGTTTTTAAAACATAATCCATACAACTATGTGTTAAAAAAATAGAGGGTCACCAAAACCTCATACCCCTTCCCAACCTTGTCAAGTCTATTTGACCTCACGATAGACGACAGCCTTGTTTCATTATGAGTTATATCATAATGAACTCGGTTTTTCTGTCTATTGCCCTTTAATGGGAATGGAATAAGGAAATTATTTTCAGAAACACTGGAAAACTAACAAGTTTTTAAAACATACATCGCCCCTCCCCAGGGGGATTTATTTAGGGAAGGGCAAAGCCAATAAAGGAAATCTACAAATTGATATTTCGAAATGTAAAAGCTTTTATTGAGATAATGTAGTTTTCAATTTATTTCGGAGGGAAGACAGGTGGTCCACATCCACTCCCTTAGCAACTGCGGATCTAGCTCCTGGTTTTGTGAGAGGTCATTACCGATAAGGTTTGGGGGGGGGGGGAGGATGCCATTTTAGGTCTCAAATGGGGGGTGGGCTAATTTATCGAAAAAAAGGCCCCGAAATGCAATTTAAGGCTACCCCCATGATCCCTCCCCTCCGGATTCTCCAAGTGTCCCCCCCGCCCGGAGCAAAATGTTTGAAAGAAACACTGATAGAGATGTTGAATTTGAATTTCATAGCTATATTTCGAAGAAAGTAAACAGATGAATGAATGTCGACCTGACATGGCCGACTCTTGGAAACGTAGAGCAATTCTATACCCAGTAGTCGGCCACTCTTTTACAGAACAATTGAACCAAAGAACAAGTTTGTTTCTTCATTGAAACATATGTTATGTACACCGGTACAATAAAATATACTTAAATGAACAGTAAAATGAAAACAAGAAGAATACTTACCATTTAAGGAAGATGTGTCCGCTTAACAAAAAAATAAGCAGAATCGCAAACTAGGGTGACGGGCACAGTATTTAAAATAAAATGACTCAGTAGGGGAGACCGGGGCAAGATGACGAGTCGGGCAAGATGACGAATTTCGTATTTTTTTCATTTTCCGCTCTGTAGCAGCATCAACTGGTCATTAGAGATTCTTATATCTATTCGTCGTTCAGCAATAGTATAAAGTTGCTGAAATCGCCATTTTCAAGACAGTTCTGAAGTTGTTCTGGTTTACCGCTATCGCGATCTAACTTTTATTCATGTGCAAATAAGCTCTGATGCAAATACAGGTAAGATTTATTGCTTCTCATTAGTATTAATGTGTACCTTGGTTTAAATACTACCTATTTATATGAATAAGCACCAAATAAACGCATTTTTTTATGGAAATAAGAACGAATCCTTCAAAAATGGCAGTCTGGGGCAAGATGACGAAACGAAACACGGGGCAAGATGACGGGCTCGTCATCTTGCCCCATGTTTCGGAATTTATGAAACTAAGTATGTTGCCCCTTCTATTAACCTTTTAATTGCCAATGTTCCCAAATGGGAACATCAACTTTAAAAAATCGTTAAAAAAAAGTTTCGCTTCTGAGGAATTAACTTTTTTTTTCTATTTACTGTCAAAAGTAGACCTGATTTTTTGAAAAAAAATCTAGTTAGCTACTACAATTATTGTTTTCTACAAAAAATCTCAAAAATGTGCTTTTTTATGGATTTTCACGGAGACAGAAAAAAAAATTCTAAAAAATTTCAAAAAGGCTCAACTTTTTTGATATTCTAAAGTAACCATAAATAAGGATCCTTTTAATGACCTAACATGACAAATAAAAAATTAAAGCAAAAATGTAGCTCCTATAAGCGATCAAACTTCGTTGTTCCCAATTGGGAACATTGGCAAGTAACGCTATACAAAATCCGGTAATTCACGCCGCTTCCTAAGTTCGGTTATTTGATTAGTGAAAGCTTTGGAATTGAAAACAACCTCATTTGACGCATTGAAAAAGAAAGTGGGTAGCCTTTCCACCTTCCACTGCTCCCCTTTTTGCCCCCTCCCCCCCTCGTCTCCAGTTTTTGAGTGGGAGTGATGTCGAAAAATCGCTTTTCACGTAGAAATGAAGATGTTTACAGCTTTTCTCTTGCACCCTGCTCAGGTTACAACCTGTTAGCAATAAATATCCCTTCCTTGTCACTTGAGACTGTCCAGAGATTCGGCCTCCAATCAGGGACGTCATTTCGAATTTTCTAGGGGGGGGGGGCAAAGGGTGCATACACAATGTAAAATTTACCAAAAAGTGGCAAAAACCACGCCCACTGATATGCCAATATATTGATTGCCCAAAGTCGGGGGGGGGGCAATTGACCCCCCTGCCCCCCTAAATGACGGGCCTGACCCCAAACAATGTTTTTACTCATTTTCTCCCTCATTGTGGAGATTTCGCTTTCTGTTTCGCTAGAAGTGATCGCGACAGTGTTGTTAGAAGTCGTGCAAAGAATGGGTTCCAGAGAAAAGTTTTTAACTTTGCAAGAAGCTATTGAATATTTTCAAGCCCTATCAGACTCAGATGAATCAGCAGATTCTGTAGTAGACATTTTCCAATTACCACCAGATGAGACCGGGGCAATAACCGATGAAGATGTTAATGCCAATGAATTTGATAAGGTTGTTCCTGCTGATGTTTTCGAACAAATAGAAGTATTCACCCGCAAATCGCCAAACGATGTATTGGATGACCGAGACGATTATTGATACCCCATCTACCTCGGAAGCTTCTCCAAAATCCAAGAGAAAGAGGAAATCATCTAAAAAAGGAATTAACTGGAGAAAAATGTATCTTTTGATAAAACTTTAGAAAAGAAAACTCATAAAAAACTCTGAGTCATTTCCAGAATTGGCAAATTTATTGCCGGTTGAAATTTTCCACAATTTTTTACCAATTGAATATTTGGGTCATTTATCGAAAATGACAGAGCTATATGCAATGCAGAAAGGAGAACAACTGGACGTTGATGAAAAGGACATATTTCTCTGACAATATTTGCTTATAAAGTGCGTTTTTTTTTTTTTTTTAATGTTTTGAAATGTTTAACGTTTTAAATTGAAATGAATTTGTCAAATATGATCAGTTATATCAAGCATTTTATGCATAAATACAAAAGAACTACAGCGAGCGTAAAGCGCGATCGATTAAAAGCCTTAGGAAAAAAACTTAACGTAACGTGCCAATGTTCCCAAATGGGAACATGCCCAAAATCGTAGATAAAAATTTTTTTTTTGAAAATTTTTTTTTGCATTGTCTAAAGGGATGCCTAAGAGTCCTATTTTTATGCAGCAACTCAATTTTTTATACTTGGAACATAGTGCGGCATTTAAAGGGTTAAGTTCTTTAAATGCTTATTTATAGTGAAAATAATACATGTACTAATGTATATAATATAATGTTAGTATTATACTAAGTCCCTCATGCCCCCCCCCTCTTCCGAAGAGCAAACTAATTGTTTGTTAATGATACATATAATGACATTTCAGATATGGTTCGACATTACAAGAAGAAATCCTCAAGAGGAGAATGGAGCAAAGATTCTATACTACCCATGGTAATATAAGCTGCCCATGGTGCCCCTAACAAGCTGCCCATGGTAGTCAGTCCTACAGGATCCAGAAGAGTTTCGAAGATTGTTTCAGCAGAGAGAGGAAGGAATGTAACAATAATTTGTTGCATAAGCGCCACTGGCTTTTACCTGCCACCTTTTCTGATTTTTGCCAGTACTTTTTTCTCTTTTTTTTGCAGAACTTTTATCAACACGTAAATTCAAACAAAGAATCTCCTGTTCTGTTGATCATTGATAATCATAAATCCCACATAACTTTGCAGGCTATATAATATTGCAGAGAAAAATTCATTATCATGGTTGGGTTGCCTCCCCATACATCACATCGTTTCCAACCTCTTGATGTGGCATTTTTCGGCTCATTGAAAAATTATTATAGTCAAGCATGTGACAACTTTATTGTCACTCATCCAGGGCAGACCATCACAGATAAAAATGTTGGTGAACTTTTGAGCATAGCTTACTTTAAAGCCGCTACAATTGCAAATGCAGTTCAAGGTTTTCAAGAGTGTGGGATCGAGTCGCATAGTTCTCTTGTATTTCAGCGATCATGATTTCGCTGCTTCAAAAACAACTGATCTTGATGCTGTTAAAGAGGGAACTGAAAATAATAGTTCCAACCCCCAGACCCTGTTAGTAAAAAAAACACATATAAAACATCCAGTAGATACATAATTGATGACAAATTCAGATTCCAGTGCAGAAAAGAAGCCTTTAAGTGTTTTTGATTTAAAGCCATTGCCAAAAGCACTACAATGTGGCAAAAAAGGAAAAAAAAATGAGTTCAAGTATCCTTACGAGCTTACCCGTCAAAGAACTGCTAGAAGAAAGAGCCATGCAGAAAGAGAAAAAGGATTGTCTAAAAAAAACAGAGGACAGAAGAACGTGAAGCAAAAAAGGAGTAAGAAAACTCAAACTTTGTTCCCTCAGTCCGAATTCAGAAAAAAACAGGCCAAGCAACCCAGTGGCATCAACTTCAAAGGATGGTGAAATAAGATGTCCTGCTTGTAAAGAGGAATATTGTGATTCTCCAACAGAAGAATGGATCCAGTGCTGTAAAGGCAAGAGTGGTGGCATGAGGACTGTTCCAATTATGAAAATGGCAATTTTATTTGCGACTATTGTTAGCTGCTCTACTAAACCCTTGTATATATACATTACTTTACAATGCTTAATTTAATGCTTTCTAAGATGAAGAAACACATTTATCATTTGTTAAACCATGCAACGTATTTAAAAGATAAAAATGTTACACCTTTTATAGAGTCGTCATCTTGCCCCAAGGCGAAAGTCATCTTGCCAATATATTTTAGGCTAAAAAGGACTACTCTAACGCCTCACATAAAAATAATTTTACCATCCTTAAAAATGAGAGAATAATAAGCAACGATTCTTAGCATCGTCATCTTTCCCCGGTCTCCCCTACTTATTGAAGAAAAGTACCCAAAACTTAACTGTCATTGGTTGATACTATTTGGGGATAGGTAAAGTAATGTGTGAATGCTTCATATCCGATTTTGAATTAAAAATATACTATTTATGAGCAGTTTTATGTCATTGTGGCCGACTACTGGAGACTGGCCGACTAGTGGAGCACTTACCCTATATGCAATATAGTTGCATTATACTGTGAAAACAACAGTGTAATGCTGGCATCAGAGGTTACAGACAATCTTTTAAATACTTAACAAGTTGGCGCTTGAAAAAAATTTAAATATTGATATCTTATGCGTTTTAGAAATACGAAGAAAAAAGCAATTAAAGTACCGTTAGAAAATAAATTGTTTTGCTGTAATCAAACTAAAATATGAAATACAAATCTAATGCTTGAAAATCTAAAGTAGTAAAAGGCGTCAGAAATGATCTAAGGAACAATCCCTCATTTGTGAGAAAATAGCAATGTAAAAAAAAATTGTTATTGTTACTGCAAATGTTATTATTATTACTGTTCTTGCTGATTTCAAAAGGAATCGGCCACAAGTCTCTGCGACTAATGTTGTTTTCTATTCGGACAACCAGTGTCCACATTTTTTGGCCATTGCGTACACATTTTTCTAATTACACTGCAAATGCCCACTATACTCTAATTCGTACGCCCCCAGGACTAAATATTCTGCATTATTGTGTTAAACAAATCCTTTGTTTTGCATGCATAAACATATCGCATTTGAGACATTTTAGTGACATGCGTTCCAGTTATTTGAGGCATTTATTATGTACCAGCATGATGTGTTGATTTATTGGACATAGTGAAAATGTTTCCTGAAGCTATTCTCCTTCTTTTTGTTTTACTAGTGCTGGCCACGTACTTCTGTTTATACTAAGTAGCCTATCTATTCAATTAATTCCGTAGTCTTTGTGCTGTTATTTAGGTTTCCATTTCTAACAAATGAGTTACAGGGACTCGATAGTTTTATTCATATGTAAATAGACCAAATACAGTCTAAAATGTAAAAACTGACATAAAAACTGACAAATATGGAGCTGAAATTTTATGAACTTCCATGCAAATTGCGCCCTGGTGCTTATGAAGTTTTTTGTTTCCTTGTTTCGCTCTGCAATGTATTATAGAAACAACAATCAATGCACTTAAGGTAGAAAGAAAGATCGCTATTTCAAATAACAGCAATGATTTTGAACTTTAACAAATATGTGATTAGTGTCTCAAAAGTTTCAGTTCCCTTGTACAAAATTTACGTTTTTCTAAAAAGAAAAGTTACCTTGCCTTTAGATGTGAAATGTATTTTTTTTTTTGCGTATCTAATAAGTATAATGTGTAACTTTTAAACAATTAATCGATGTGCCTATATTTTTGTTGTAAGATTCATTAATAACAGTTGCTTAGAGTTAATCATTAGTTACTGGTTACATTTTCAGTTTTGAAGTTGCTTTCAGATAACATATATGCAAGAGTTCTTTGGAAGCTTCAATATTCATAGTATTATAGAAACAACAATGAATGCACTTAATGTATTGTAATTAAATAACCTTAATGTAAACCTATTTTAATACACTCTCATTTACATCTAGCAATGTTGTGTGACTATGTGATTTTCATTGATTATAAATTTAATAGAAAATATCTTTTTTTGATGATGTAGAAAGGATTAAACAAATACTACATAATTTCCTTTAATATTTTTATGAAAAACGTTTCCATCATTTTATTGAAATATTATACACAACTAATCATGTAATTTAAATATATTTTCAAGAACTTAAAATACATTTTGACGACAACTTAAATGCATAATTGCGTCTTTTGTTTATGTCAAGATAAATTCTCCTGAGCTCAGTCATGGAACACACTTGCGTATTAAATATATACTTATAAATTTACTAATCGGAAAAAACCAAATGTTTAGGCGCATTAATTTCCATGTATTGTCATCCGGCAAAAAAATCATTTCTTTTTGGGAAAACTTAAATTTAAACCATTTAAAATACTTATTAAAATATATCACGCTACTTATTAAGTTAGATGAAATCCAATGTAGACAGAATGTGAGAACTTGGCACTAAGGTTATTTAACTTAATGCTTAGATTTACATCCTGTTTGTTATGTAAATACAGAAATATAGACGTATTCTAGAACGATATATACGGTGTGAGAAATAATTACTGATTTTCTATTATTTAGATAAATGTGAATATAAAATGTTTGATATCCGGGACTGTAAAATGCTCCTTGTATTTAGATGTTATTTTTTTTTTTTTTAGAAATTCAATAAATGGCGTCAATGAATTATTTTTTGCCGCTTGTCAAAAAGGTATTTTCTAGAATTAATTTTTTTTTAATTAATTTAGGTATTATAACTGTTGATGGGGATTTAACTCATAAGTATGGCACGGAGCGTAAATGCTTATGACAAAGCTGTCTATTTTTTTACATTAACAGTGAATTGACACACCACAGTGTCAATTTACATTAGCAGCCTCTTTATCCCTCTCACTCTCTCTTCTTTTTTTTAACTTTTGACATTTTCTTCTAACATTTAACCAACACATCCCACGATAACAAACTACCAAAATTCGTCAACTCCGTCGAAGATGTGTCATTGAATTTCTTGACATTAATGTTTCTGTTTATGTACAGAAATGTGCCCCTTAATCATCAAATGCGACTCCGTAATTAGTGGTCTCGAAATCTGCTGATGGATCCCAGACTATTTCGGAATTTAACTTTCCCCGAATTTACTATAAACGTCATTAGTGAACGGAACCAGAGTGGAGAAAAGGGCAGCGAAATCCCAAATTAATTACGCTTTTATGCGTAAAAATGTCATTTATGAACCATTAGGGACTCATTTTAAGGGCACATATAATCGGAAAACTCATAATTTGAAACCTCCCGTGAGGGTATGTTTATAGTGCAAAGTTGAAAATTAAAAATATATTTATTGCACGAGGTATTTTCGCAATCCGTAATTCCAGCTAATTAAAAGGTCTGCTTTTAATCTTTGTTTAAATCATAAAGTAGAAACTATACTATTTCCAGATACAACTACATTTTCTTCGAATCTAGATTGGATCCTGGAAATAAAAACTCTGCTAATCAAAAAGTTTAATTTATTATTATTATTATTATTATTATTATTATTATTATTATTATTATTATTATTATTATTATTATTATTATTATTATTATTATTATTATTATTATTATTATTATTATTATTATTATTATTATAAATGCTGTTCTTCTTTTTAGTTATTATTTTTAATTACTTAAACCAAAACACCAAACTGCTGAGCTAGGGATCATAACCTATAACAGCTCATTAATATTATCTCGATTTTATTTCTAACTCTGACGTCCTGAAACACACAACGTAGCTTGAATTAAAGTAATCAAAACACTTGTTTTTCTGGCAATTCAAAGTTGATATTTTCAGCCAAAGTTAAACAGTTAAGTTTTTAACTGTTCAGATTGCTTTCCCAGCTTCAAAGTGACTTTAACTTATTTATCTGCTCAATGAAAAAACAGGAATTTCAAGACGTGCAAGTATTATACAAATGTCAACTTTTCATTGAAGGAAAATCGCATCTGTTTTTTATTTTCATGCAAAGAAATAAAAGTAGCATCTCTACACATCTGTCTCCAAGTATCTTTGACCGATAATGTCCAATTTCAAGGAGGAAAATTTCAGATTATTGTCATAACTGTGCCCCTAAACTGATCACGATAAAGAAAAATCCCTTAACCGGAAACGGTGCGAGGAAGTTATGTTCCTGTTTCTAAACTGGTATAACTGAATATGAATGTTATGTATTGCGTATAAACATATCACCGTTATAAGAATCCGCTGTCAAAACTCCATGTTTGTAATATTTTTATATGTTAGTAATTTTAGTATAAAGCTTGTTTTAATTAAGTCAATGCTGTGTGCTGCACAAAATCATTGCCCTGTCTTTTTTCTGATACGTTGAGTTTATCCATTGTTCTTGGTTGATTTGTTTCAATTACATACTGAAATTCGATTTTGGCGTTGGAGCTTAAAGTGCTAGTTTCTCGGGGCAGACCGAGACCTGTTAGTACCTTCTTTGTAGTGCTTCTTGTTGACTGCTATAATTTGGTTCTTTGAAAGGCTGTTTTTTCCTGAGCTCAAAAGTTTGATTTATGCTATAGCAAATGCTGGCCTTAGTAGAAATATTATTTTCATTTTTTATTTTTTTAATTGTTTTAAAACCATTTGGCCGTATCCAATAGTTGCTGCAATATATATAAGATCTCGTACGAATTTCCCAAATTAGGCACATTAACTGATACACCTTGTAAAGCTCTAACTTGCTTTTGGACCAGCATTTGACAGCTTTCTTTTACTATCAGTCGTAAAAATTCCTTAATATAATATTAGTATATATGTCAGATTGAGGGAAAAGGCCCTATTGTACAAGATGCCATTTTACATGTTTCGTACACAAGCATGATCAAAAACAGCTTGCTGGTAAGTTATTATAAAGGACCGTGCACATTTATTTATGATGATTAATCACTTTTAACTGGTGTTTTCGATTATTTTGGCACCCCGATTGTTCTGATAAGCACCAGAAATCATATCCAATTATACATATCCCATTTACAATACTTCAAACCGAATGAGAACTAAGAGGATCTGTTACAGGCCGCATAATCACACAGCTAAGGGACTGTTAGGGACTGTTAACTCTCTGCATCTTGAAAATCCACCGCTTTGAACCAGGTTCGAACCTCCCCTTTGGGTGCTTGAGACCAGCGTCCTAACCTCTACACCACTCCATCGGCTCCTGCTCTACATTTAATAATACATTATTCATTGCATCTGTAATGTTGCTTTCTGCAGGGAATTCTGCAGGATAAGCACAATCCGTGCATATCCTGCGTTTTACTTAATTAACCGGCATATTGTCCAATGCTTTGGGCGAAGACGTCGAAAACGTTTTGGGAATAAGGTGTCGTAGTTTTTCGACACGTCCTAAATAAAGAAATTATTTTTAAAACGTTTTACAAGGGCCGTCTAACGGGGAGAGAAATCAAAACAATATGATGAAAGATGCTTAAGATAGATATCCTCAGATAGAAGAAAAGTAAAATAAATGCGAAATAAACTTGTCTATTATTCTTTTGTGCCAAATTTCATTCGCGTACTGTATCTGATTTTCACCGAAAAATAATTGACTGTGTTACGCTAAAAAATGATGAGTGAACGCTCACTATCGAAAATAGTCATTAAACTATTGCCATTTTATTGTATGTAAAATTTGACATTATGTAAAAGTAATGTAATAAATTTTTATGATACAAGTATGCTGAAGTATCCTTTTCTCAAGAGGATATTAATGTCTTAACAGCCTAGGAAGCTCAATAGATTAACCGAGAGATTTAACTACCAAGACATCCTATCAAAATACTGTTAAAAAATCTTACTTAGGAACTCATTATTTCATGCGTTCTACTCATCACTTAATTGTATTTTGATCCATACTTTCTTTTAAATTTATTTCTCAGAAATATTTAAATGACACGTTACCGGCACGAAAAGAAACAACGAATAAAATCTTAATTGCTGCTCTTTTCAGCTGTAATTTCGGAAATCACATGTTATAATTAAAATCAAAAGTTTGAACCATATTCTGAAAAATACTCTCAAGTAATTGAATTCCACTAGTAGCCTTAAAATAACGTGCGAATTTTATTACGCACCAAACTATGACTTCTGAAAATCGTTACGGAGCTCCACATTAATTAAGTTTTTACGCTTAAAATATCCTTTATGTATCATTAGGGGATTCCATACTAAGTCATTTTAAGCTCTTTTCTAATCGAAACGCTCATGACTTAAAAGTTCTCCCCAAAGAAATAGGATTCATTTATTCGTCCACGTATAATTTTCAAAAGAATCTCTCCCAAACCTTTTACAATTTGTGTCTTATTATTGTAAAACACATTTTTACATTTATTTTGCTGGAACTAATGTTGTGTTACACGGATTTTTTACGAGGACTTTAAGAGCATAAGGAGGCAATTATGTGAATAGATGGAATTTCTATTAATGAGTTGAATATTTTATGAAATAATTATCTGGCTTAATACTTGTTAATAAGCCCCAAAATCTTATTACGTTTCCTGCAAGTCGAATTTTTCTTATTTTCACGCCCGCAAGTCATCTCATTTTAGTAATTCACTCTTATTATACATCAGGAGATTTTATGGATTTTAAAAAATAAATTACCACATGAAGTTGAGAAAAGAGAATATTCACCAGATTTAAATATATTTTGTAATTACATGAACAACATTAAATAGATGCTGGTCTTTTTAATTTAATTTCGACAAATAGTTTTCATGTTTCGGAATATATATATATTTTGAAAAACAAAACACGTTACCGGCAAGAAAAAGTAGCTAGCCCTTATTTCAGTTTTTTTTATATTTTTTTCGTCTTTTACCATTCTCGGGAGTTTAAAATACTGTACATAGTTAGCTTTTTCTTCTTAAAATTCCGTTAGCACTAGTTAAAATCTACGATTTAATACCTCTATTTTAGCAATCGCTGGTAGTCTTACACGAAAAAAAAAAAAAAAAAAAAAAACTTTTTTTTTTTTTTTTTTATATACAGATAATATTGAAAGCAGAGGTTTCAGAATTTAAAAGTGTAAAAACACTGTAATCAACTGTAAAACTAGCTATTTTACAGTTTTTAACTGTAAAACTAGCAAGTTTACAGTTTATTGCTGTAAAATTAGCAATTTTACAGTTTATTACCATAAAAGTAGCTATATTATACTGTAAAAACCACAGTATATTACTGGCAGCAGAGGCTACAGTTTAAAACTGTAAAATGCATTGTAATGTACTGTAAAACTAGTAATTTTACAGTTTATTATTGTAAACTAGCAATTTTACTGCTTACTATTGTAAAATTAGCAATTTTGCAGTTTATTACTATAAAATTACTATAAAATTAGCTGTTTTATATTGTAAAAACAACATTTAGTTTTAATAGCATAGATACATACTCGTTCTTGCGATAGCAGACATGGTTAAAATAAGGTGATCAGTGAAGCTTTGCAAAGTTTAAAGGGGGAAAAATAGTGAAAGAATACAAAATCTAACCTTTTTTTACTGTCTCTAAGTCCCCTAGGTTACACTAAAGAAATCACTAGCATAAAACAATCGAACACTAAAATACGACGAATACTTACCAAAGTTTGTACGGCAGTGCTTTTTGTCTTATACCTTTTTACACACTTGTATTTCAGGGGTCATATAGCTGCCTAATATTAATATGCACTAATGAAAATGCAAAACCAAGAAAGGTAGCTTGAAAGTGATGAAACTCAACAATCAGTGAGATATAGCTACAAACAACAAGTGAGATTTATTTCAACATTCCATTCATCATACAAAGCTAGAAAAGTGTGTGTTTAGTAGGTCATAAGACGACAGGGGACGGCAATACACGAACCAGCATGTACTAGGTACAGAGTCAATGAGAGTACGCATGGCAAAAGGAGAATAGTTGTCCATTCCCAGTCAACCATTCTGCAATATTCGTCTTCTAAACGCGAAGGCGGCAGGGTCTGGAAACTTCGTCCAATCACATTCCAAATGTATTCAATTGGTGAAAGACCTGGGACCAGGAGAGCACCTGTACACTCTGCAGAGCACGTTGGTTTCTGGTAAAGGGTATTAGGGACTGTCTGAAGGTAATAGAGTATCACTGATCGGCAGCACCTCATTCAGGCATCATTGGTCGGTCTTGAATAACATTTTTCCAAAATTTTAGCACATTTAGCATTTTTACAAGATTGCATTTTGGAAAATTTTCAAAATAAATAACTAAAAAACCCCCGCCTCACCCCATATGAATTCTTCATATCAAATTTCGTTAAAATCAGAAAATCAGTGTGATCAAAAACATACTTTTTTTATTGATATAACATTGGATAGCCCAAGTGTTATTAATGTCATACTCAAAATTAAATGAATATCAAAAATATCATATATGTGTCACTGAACAGTAATTTAAGCAAGTTGTATCAAGGAAGAAAAATCCCTAACTACAGAAGTAAGCTAAATAAAAAAAAAAAATCAAAAAGCATTTTTAAGCATTAAAATACGACATTTTTCATATTTCTGTCTAATGTAACTAAAAGCACTTTCAACTTGACTCAGTAATGCATGAATTTTCTGGTAGTGCTCATACTTACCTTTCAAACGAAAAATTCTTTTGTCAAGGCATCTGAAAGGTGCCAGGTGTTTTTAAACCTCATACTAAAAAGCGTCGAAAATGGCACTTTTTTGCAACCTTCATTTATATATACCACACATTCATAAATCATCACGTAAAGTTCGAACCTTCTACACTTCATACACAAAAATAACTTGGAGTCAAACTGTTTTTGGAATGATTTGGGGCTCTTAGCAATTTCCATGTCTTAAAAATCCGCTGGATTTTCGATGCCGCACATCAACCTTCAGGGACCCATAAAAAATAAACAACTGAACTTTGGAACAAAACTCTACATTTGGTGCTTTAATAAGATAAGTAACAGCTAGTAATTTTTTTGAGAAAATTAGAGAAGGCATGAATCACAGGCCTGACACTCTCTCAGATTCTTGCCTCTTAGTTTTTAAACATTATTAAACTCAAAAATGAAAAAACTATTTTTTTAAAAATGATATATAAGTTAGTTAAGTATAGTTTCTCTAGGACTTTCCTTTATGCATTTCGAGCTCATACAAGTGTATACAAAAGCACAAAACTTGGTCAGTTTCGCTACTGACTTATTTAAAAATAAGTTTAAGTAAAAGTTCAAGAATATCTTATTCAAATAAAATACTTTAAACAGTGGAATAATTTATGAACTTCGCATAGCGAGATCCCAACTACGACATCCAGAAACTGCAGCTTTTCCATATTAAGAATCATCAGTTTGAAGTAGTTATAAGTGAGATTGTGGAAGGGAATCCTGTAATTTAAGCCTTGATTATCTTCACACTGGTTGCGGTTTTTTTAAACATATAAACGAAAGTACACAAGCATGGTGTTGTACATATCGTGGACTGAACGTAAGTTTTGGGTATTAAGCATTCAAAGGTTGGAGCAGAACAACAAGCATTTACCAACGACCTAAATATTGCATCCATGTACCGTAATTTTATCCTTATTAGGGATCAGCAGTTAGGAAGCTTCATAGAGAGGATACTTATCTCCAGATTAGTAAGATATTTATGATTGATGATCCCTAATAAGGGTAAAAATGCAGAATAATCAATGCACGCCCATAATTTTAGAGCATATGTTCAAAATCCCAATATCCAGAAAGATTTTATACGCATTTTTTTGCCAACTATTTAATGGCTTATATTACTTATCGATACATATTTCTAAATTTCTAATTTTTTAATAAATATTTTCATTTTTGTTCTTCTGAAGATATATTTAAAACTTGACACAAGAACACTCAATTGCATCTTAATACAGGCGTCCTTTCCCATATTTAATGTCTTAGCAGAGGTTGTGAAGGGGCGGAGTATGTTTGCTATTGTTCCTCATTATTATTATTTTTTTAATTCTTTTTCTGAGCGTAATATACATCTGGTCTTTTAACCAATAAAAATAAAGGGATAAAATACCATTGCAGAATATAACTGCATTGAAATTCTAACTCACACTTTTTATCACCAAATAACTAAAAATAATTAACTACAATCTATCGTCAACTGATCAGAAATGGAATACCATGTGAGAATGTCGTGTAATGAAATAAACTACGATTCCACAAACCATCTAAAAAGGAAAAAAAAACACCATACCAGAACTTATAGTAGCAAATTATAATCTTTTTACAAAGTACATACAAAAAACTCTTCTTTTCAAAACCATTTTCAGCTTCGGACTTTGTAGAATGTTTTTGCAAGATAATCACCTAAACGAAAATCAATAGCAATTGAATATCGTTTATCTTGCTTTCAAAAGCCATACAACCTCTTAGGAGCTTAGTGCCTCTCAATTTTTTATGGCTAACCGATGTTTAATTAGAAGACAGGAAAAGTTTCTTAAAGTTTTAGTCCATGGCTCTTAGTGAACAATTTAGTGGTTCCCTACAAGAAACGACAAATCATATTATGAAAAGAAGGAAGCCGTATTAATTGTCTAATGGCCCCTGCTTGAAGTAAATTATATACAATTCTTTGTAAGACGTTTTAAGTAATTTTTAGGTCAACATTTTGTTCTGTCATAATTAGATTATGTCATAGGTTGCTTAGAAACTTGAAAATTTTTTACATTTGTTAACTTTTATGGTTTCAATTAGTTGGTATGTGCCTATGATTCATCTGTAATACGACTTAGGTATTGTCTTAAAAGCAATGGCCAGTAATGTGACATTATATGTTTTTGAAAGTGATAATGTTTTTATCTATTAAATAAAATACAATTAAAAATAGGAAGTACCAATATTATTTTTTTATTTAATATAAAAAATGCCCATGTTGGTGCCTATATTTAGAGTTAAATTTAGTTAGTTGTATTTAGAGTTAGTTTTAGTTAGTTTTTTTTTTTTTTGAGTTAGTTTTAGTTAGTTATATTTAGAGTTAGTTTTAGTTAGCTATATTTGGAGATAGTAAGCTTAACTTTTTAACTACCTTCTTTTTTTTTTTTTCAAAATGATGTAGTATACGGATGTCAATATACTGTTTAACTCTTTAGAGTCCAACTTGTAACCGAGTTAGTATATACCGGAATCGTTCCGACACTTGGTTCGAAGAAGGAATATGTTTAAATTTTTCAAATAGAGCATTTAGCCTGCTTAACGTAAGATCAAATATACTGAGTTTAACTAGACACATCTTATTCATACAATCTGTCTTTTTTTCAATCAGGTAAAAGCTTAGCATTGTTTAGTTTCCAAATTTTTAAATTGAAAATTGAATACTAATAAATAAATAAAATATTAAAAGAAAAATCACAAACTAAAAATGCTATTTAATTTTATACACATTAAAATTCATATAAAGTGTAAGAAAAGTTTTAGTGTTCGGAATTTTTATATAAGAAATAGTTATTGTTATTACTTAGTGATGCCATTTTTTTATTACTATTGCACGTAAAATGTTAAGCTAAAACAAAATAGGAGGCTGCTAAATGTAAAACTAAACCCTTGTTATTACAATTTTCCTTTTTTAAAACGAAACTGAGTTCAACTAGAAACATCTTACTCATACAATCTGTCTTTTTTTTTCAATCAGGTAAAAGCTTATCATTGTTTAGTTTCCAAATTTTTAAATTGAAAAATGAATACTAATAAATAATTAAAATATTAAAAGGAAAATCACAAACTAAAAATACTATTTAATTTTATGCACATTAAAATTCATATGAAGTGCAAGAAAAATTTTAGTGTTCGGAATTTTTATATAAAAAATAGTCATTTTTATTACTTAGTGATGCCATTTTTTATTACTATTGCACGTAAAATGTTAAGCTAAAGCAAAATAGGAGGCTGCTAAATGTAAAACTAAACCCTTGTTATTATGATTTTCCTTTTTCAAAACTAAATTTTCAATTAGTTTACACAAAGAGAAAATCTGTCAGTAATTTTTGCTGCCACATTTAAGTGGGAATATGGCTTCTTCTAAGTTAAATGAAATCAATAAATCATGACAATTTTTAAACTTAATATTAAAAATTGTCAACAAATCAATTTAAACAAAAAAAAGCAAGTATTAAAATTTAAAAACAAAACATATTCAGCCTGCATGTTACCTTAAAAACCAATACCAATTATATATATATATATTAATAGTAAACGATACTTGCTCTAATTTTGTATAATTTCTTATATTTTTAAAATTATTATTTTTAATGTGAAATAACATTAACAAGTGTAAAAAGTAGAAATCAAGTACGTTCATTTTAATGCATAAATGTTGTTTTACTTAGACACCAATGTTCACCGTTTTCCCGTAAAAGTATAAAATATTATCATAAACATAACTACTTTTAACTTTTTATAGGGCGTCGTTGAAGAAGATACGAAAAGTAAATAAATAATAAAAATAATATAAACAAATTAACCATTAAAACAGATATCTCTCCCATCGAAAAGGGAAAAATTTACAAAACCCAGCTACAAATGTACACTTTTAAACTGAAGAAAACAAATGGCTTTTTATTAATATAGTAATGAGATTTAATTTAATAAATATACCAAAACTGATCTACGCCCTGCCACTTCTTTAAAAATATGTATATGTAAAAATTCTGGCAATATTTTAATAAACGTTTTATTTACTTTGTCTGATATTTAGGCAATTCCGACATTTAGAACACTTTAAAGCCCAATAAAATGCATAAAAATACCTCATACAGTACTTTTCCTTTACCTTCTAAGAATCGAATAATAAATATAATACCCCCCCCCCCCATAAAAAGCAAAAAAAGTCGCCATTACGGATTTATTTATTTAGGAAAAAAATGCCTCTCTTCGCATTGAAAAATACAAATAGAATGATTAGAGTTCTCTGACCTGAATGCATTTCATGAGCTGGAATGTGATGGGTAGCCCCCTTTTAACTCCACAACAATGTCTTCCATTTCAAACGGGAAATCCCTGGTTTAAGACAAAATTCCGGGATATAATGACGTGAGAAAGGGAGCATTAATTTAACCCACTAACTTAACCTCAAGTAACTAAATCTTATCTTACCAAGTGACAAGTGAGGCATTATGCAAAATGCTGAGGAAAATATACGTTTTTATACTGGATAGCTTGCTTTTTAGTAAAAAAAAAAAAAGAAAACAAAGAGTTTCGATAACGCTATTAAGAAGAAAAGCTTTTATACAAATAGCCAAAACAATTTCCAGCTTTCTCCAAGAGCAATATTCTATTGTAAACACGGCTGTGGATTCGGTGAAAAGCAAAATACTCTGGAAAAAACTTCGGACTTGCAGACGTTTAGAACTTTTAACTTGGACTCCTCTACACTAAAGTCAAATTAACCCCGTCTCTTGTTTGGTACCTTTAGTATAGATGAGGACAAAATTAAAGACTATGACTCTTGTATCTTAAGACCTACGGATTCCCAACTCCAACTTCAAATCCTTTTCCCCGTTGGTATTTATGCAATTATTGATTTATTTTTTACTATGCGTATTTTTTTTTACGGGAAGAACTAATTCCCTTTTAATTTAAAAAATGGGTTTTAGCAATGTATTTATAAACTAAACCTTGTGTACTCATAGTCGAAATTCTTTCTTTATTTGTTTACGCATTTTTCTCTATTGGAATATTTTCATATATCATCATGTATGTTTTGCTTCTCTTTTAATGAATACTTAATTATTTTATTTTTATGTACTCATTTTCCAACGAAAATGCCTACATTTATGTTACCTCCGCATCTTCAAAAAATAAATAAAGAAATAAAATAATTAAATAAATAAATACATTATCAAATGTTTTCTCGTACTCAAAAGAAAAAAAAAAGAATAATCAATAAAACAAAGTAGCCATTTAAAACATAACAAATCTGAATCACGCTTCTGTCTCTAATAAACAAGTTTTATTTTCTCACGGCGGAAAACAAACAACCATGATTAAAACTCTGAGGAGAATAAATTTCAAGAGCCTTAGAACGTCCAGGATTTCTCACATCCACTCCACAACAATCAGCTTCAACTTCTGATGGGATATGCCTGCTAGAGGATAGAATTTTGGCAGAGAGTTTCGACAGAAAAAACACACTATTTTAACTCCATAGCTAAGCTAAAGTAACCAAATCTTTGTTGTTAGAACAGGAAGTTTCCGATTCCAGACATTTACCCAATGCCAGAGATTTTTGCTTTTGTGCACTTCTTAGTGAAAGTAAAGAGCCAAATACTAGAAACAAGAACATTTTTTGAAACTTTATGAAAACATTTAAAGTTAGACACCTGAGTCAACTTATCAACTGTTACAATTCCGGCAGTTGTATACACTGAGAACAACACTGTTGACATAAAAAAACCTCATTGAAATAGTTGAAATACACATTGGACATGAATAATTGAACAAAATACAAAAATTTTACTTGGCGGCACCGTTGCCATGCAATAAAACAGCAAGTACTGAAATACTTCATAAACAAAATTGTTCCTTAAATCTTCTTCTAACATGAGTTATCTCATTTAGTGACAAGTAAAGCGTTTTACTAAAAGTAGTATAAAACGTTCATTTCTATACTGGAAAAATTACTGCCTTTTAATTCAAAATTAAGTTTCAGTAATGCAATTAGAACGTAAAGCTGTTTTTCTCTATTCCTTACACACATTTTTTTTCATTCTTTTTTCAAAAGCATCATTTGATTTATTTTTTACTGATGTTGCAAATAAAAAAAGTTATTATTGTAATATTGTTTCACTTATTTTTTTTAAGGAGAAGCCCACATTTATGGTGCTTTTACATATTTCAAAACAAATAATTTATTGAACATTTTCTTTAACTCACAAGGAATGAGCAATCAACAAAAAAAGGAAACCATTTAAAGCATAATAAATCGGAATCACGCTTTTCTTTCTCAAAAACAAGCTTTTCCTTCGCATTGGGACAAATAAACAACCGTGATTAAAGCTCTCTGACCCGAATAAATTTCAAGAGCCTTAGAACGTCCTGGATTGTCACCCTTCCACTCCACAACAATCGGCTTCAATTTCTGACGGGATATCCCTGCTGGAAGACAAAATTCCGGGAGAGAATGACGACAGAAAGTGCCCATTTATCAAAAAAGAAGATATCCCTCGAGATTTAGTTCATTGATTTCCACAGAGAGAGATCAAAAATAATCTCGGCCAAAACTCGGAAAAGTGTGAATGAAATAAAGAAGGAGGAGTTCAATGATTCTTTCAGTTATTGTAGGAATGAAAAATACATTTACCATCATTGTTTAAAGCAAGAAATTGCATATTAATGCAATTTAAGTGGTTAGATATTGGCATTTAGCTCATTTCCAAACTTTTTCTTCGTTATTATTTTAACAGATAACTGTTCTAGAAAGGAGAGGTTCATGAATAGTGCATATTTAAAATATTTTCTTTCAAACTAAAAAAAAAAAAAATGCTCTTTAAAACGTGTGCTCTTTTTTTTTTTTTTTTTAGCGAATCAATTAACATTATTAATTATTTATTTATTTATTTATTTTTTTGCCAGATATGAATACACTTTACTTTTAAACATTTGTAGAACATTTAAAATGCTGTAAAATTAACAAATCTAAAAGCAAAAATTTATCCAATAATTAACAAATAATGTTATTGTTTCAGCGTACTGGAACGAACGTTGAAATTCGCAAATACAAAGTCATATCAAAGAAGCTTATGTGTTAAGTTGATGAAAAATAATTTTTCCACTTGATTATTAACCTTAAACTTTATGCCCAACTTTGCATTTCGATATTTTCACTAACATCACGTGTAAGAAATTCTTACATTATTTAAGTATGCTTGAGTTTTTGAAACAATTTTGTCCCGAAGATAAAAATGTGCATTTTCAGAAATATTTATTGTTTTCTCGATTACAGTAATCAATGATTGTCCTCATGTCTAATTTTAATTTTGAACTGTGAATAATTGTCACTAGTTTCAGCATTAAATATTGTTATGGTTATCAAGAAACCATTTGCAAGTAGCAAATTTAGGAAAAAACGCTTCAACCCGTATTGACATTAAATTTTGTTTGGTTTTACACATGATTTGAAGAAAAAAAACAAAAATATTGCGTTTCAATTATTGAAGTGCACTTAATAAATCTGCCGTTTATAATGATACATTTTATTCTCATATTAAAAAAAAAAAAAAAAAAAGTTTTCAAATATTTTCCTTAAATTTCATGCAACAGTATTTGCACGTTTTTTTTATTTAATTAGTACGCTTTAGCTAACATACAAACATATTTTTATTACATTCAAAATGATTTTATTCCGAAACAATAAAGCATGTTTGTACCTAATTATTCAAGCAGCAATTGTACTAGTTGCTATGAAATAATCTCGGTTGTTTGGGGGATAAATGCTGTTATTTTGAAATCTTAAGCTCATAGTTTGGAAGTTCTTAATGATTTCAAAACAAAAGTTTGCAACACCTTTTCCCTAAAACCGTCTTGCAACACCATGCTTTTAGTGCCTTGCAGGGAATATCGCAGAAATGTTCTTCCTCGGGCACATTTCCAAGAAACAACAATAAAGGTTTTATAGTTTGAGATCTTATAAAATTCTTGTCAAAGACATCTGGATTTATTCCTGAGGGCAAGATAAAAGGGGAAGCTTCTATAAAGCGTTCATAAGTTCTTTGGCTTCCATATAAAATGTCTGAGGGAAGAAAACCGTATTTTTTAATGTAATTCCGTAAAGTTACGTTTTGTAAAACATGCAATCATGTTTCTCTGAAATACATTGCAGTTATTACTAATATTATTCTATTTATTGTAAATATGTATTTATTTATTTTTATGTATTTTTTTAATATTTTCAATTGTAATATTATATTGTTAAAATAGAAAAGCTTTGATATTTTGGAATAAAAAAAAACGAGGACTTATTTCCTTAAAGCTTTTGATTTAAACAATTATATATATCATAGAAATCATGTTTAAAAAGTGTTCTATAATAGAAAAAAGTAAAATTAGTCATAAGAAATAATGTATGCTTAAACTAGATAAGAAGCTTTATACTTTAAAAAGGCAAGAGCTAAAAAACAATATATAATGATTTATACAATTTTTTGTGTTTAATTGCACCTAATTCTCTCTTTTTTTCACTAAAAAGTAAAAGGAACTGAAAAAAGAAATGTTGGAACTGGTGGAAAATTACATAGTTCTAAGAACCAGTTTTTTTTTAAATAGTTTTCTAAGTTTTTATAAATGTAAGCTGAAAATGCATGGCATGTATAATTCGGTAGCGTGACCTTTTGATTCATCTACTTTGTAGTAACGATTACAACAAAAATATGTTTGTTTTTTTCCCTTTTTTACTTCCTTTTACGTAGTAAAGGAAGTATTGTTATCGCGAAAAAAAAAATCAATCATTTAAAATGTAACAGCTGTTTATTACCGTGCATCTCACAGTTTCAAACTGGAACCTCTGCTGCCAGTATTATACTGTTGCTTTTACAATATAATGCAGTTAAATTTTACGGCAATAAATGTAAAATTGCTAACTTTACAGTAAAAAACTGTAACATTGCTAGTTTTACATTATATTACTGTGCATTTTACAGTTTTAAATTGGAATCTCAGCTTCCAGTATTATACTTGAAAAACAACAGTTAATTTTTTGCAGTGTACGTGATAAATATCTTAACTACATGTTAACTATGATATCATTCAGACCCTTAATAAATTCAAGTGTCGCTCAACTTACTTTTTTACGAAGACATGGTAATCAAAAAATGTCCTAATAAAACTATTAATGGCTATAAAATGAACTCTATAACTTACAAACCTTTTTGTGCGGAAATATCTATAGCGACACTTCTCTTTACATACCAGAATCTTTCTAAATATTTTTCTTTATGCCTCGGCTTTATCTGTAAGATTAGGTAACCAGGCTGTAATCTTGTGTGACGTAGTTGGTAAAGCTGCTAATGCGATAGGATTACAGTGCACCTGCAACCTAGAATATCGCAATTGTGGCAATTTAAGAAGGATATAGCTGAAGAAAGTCAGTGTTAATGGTCATTATTTGACGCATTCTTTTCAACATTTGTCTTTCTGGTTATTTCAATACTTTTAACGCTTTTGTATTTTTCTACAAGCTCAGAAAAAATAAGTAAAACTTTTATATATTTTTAGTTAGCATTCATGTTATCATTTTTATAAGTGTAAAATCAATATTTAAAATTGCTTGAAACAATTTTACAACAATGTTGTACAAAACAAACGCTGACGAAGTCAAGAATGCATTCTAAAATGTAACTGAATATGACAACATTAAAATTTAGTCGTTAAAAGGTTTGATTCACCTTATTATTTACAGTGAGCATCAGATGACTAGTAAATCAATCTAAACCCGTTAAGTTTTGACTTTTCTAATTTGGAAAACAAACGATAAAAGATATATTGAATATATTATCTGTGAATTAAAGCTATATTAACAGAACGCAAAAACTTTTCTGATATTAGACAAGATAAAAGAAAAGTTCTCAGCCGGCCCGTCATTTCAAGTTTTTCCAGGGGGGGGGGGCAATGAGGGAAAACACAGTACAATATCACCAGAAAACAACAAAAGCCACGCCCACTTATATGAAAATACATTGATTTCTCCAAGCCCCCCCCCCAATTGACCCCCTGCCGCCCCCCCTAAATGACGGGCCTGGTTCTCAGTAATATATTCGAGGTATTTTTACTGTTGTTAATTTAATAAATATAAAAAGTTTATTATCAACAATGTTTCAGAGAATAATTGCTTAGTTATTAAATACTTTAAAAATGTCCACATAAACATTGTCAAATGAAATGTTAACTTTTTTGCGATAGTGCAAATTTTACATAAGCTAAGCAAGTACAATAATTTCATCTTGTAATGTAAAATAGGGCAATAAAAATGATCATAAAAGTATATAGTATACTGACAAATATAAGTAGTTTTTTTTTTTTGTTTTTTGTTTTTTTAAATTTATATTTGTCAAATTCATATTTTTTTGTTTTCACCGGTAGTTTAAGATACAATTTCTTCTATATTATGAAACTTTAATTAACTCCTTAACTGAGTTGAATTATATCCCATGAAAATTTTCATTGTGTAAGATGATAGAAAAACACATTTCTGTAAAATGATAGTGTTAACTCTTTTCTCCGCAAATATTAACATGCATTTTAATCAATTAAATTTGTGAGTGTTTAATTGGTACCAAAAACGTAAAAAAAAAGCATTTTAATGTTCAAAAATATATTTTAAATAAATCAACACAAGTATTTCCGAGAATGTAAAAGTAAGGTATACAGATTTTGTAATTCCTAAAATATGTAAAAATGCATCAATAGGGTCATTCCATAGAAATGTCATGCTCAGACGAAGAAAAAAAAATACCGAAGTGAAAAAAGTATCAAAAAATAAATAAACAAATAAAAATCATACAACATAAAAAGTTTTTAAAAATTGAAAAAGTACTGTAATTATTACTGAGATTAGCCATAATAAATAGTTTGTAGTATTTTAACTGCTTATTATTCGATGGTTACGTTAGTCACGTTATGTTAGTCACACTCCATCTTGAGTAAAGTGACACTTAAGACTAAAAAAAATTAAGATTTAATAAATGTGTTTTATGTTTTTAAAAGACAACACATTTTTCAAATATGTCATTCAATTTTTAACACTTGCTTCACTTTGAGAAATTTTTGCCTCACAACATTTTCAGGGTTGCAAAAATGTTACGTTAGTCACACTGCTATTTTGATTGAAAAAATATCTACTGTCAGTAATTTTGTTTTAAATATTCTTAGAAGAAATAATACATCGATACCACGTGCATTGTGAATCCACCAGTATAACTGAAAAATATTTTTAATCCTTTAAGTTACAAGTCAAATCAGTTACAAAATCAGCTCTGAATGTTACGTTAGTCACTATGGAATGACCCAATAGGAAAAAAGGAAACTTACGAGATTTTAGAATTCAATGACTTATTTTACAAAACACGATTATTCTTTTAGTTAGACATCCTATTCAGAGTATAAAATATTCCATTCAGGATGAGCACAGTATTCTTAATCTCAATCTTTACTAATCTTGGGCCAAATCCAGTCTTCTTCAAAAAAATTAGCCGCACTTTATTCAATTTCGGTTAGGGTCAACTCGCAAAAGGTGACACTAAACATGAATTCAGATTTTAATTTAAATATGAGCATGAATTTAATATTAAATTACATTTTGACAATTTGCAGTACAATTTTATTTGTAAGGGTTATATGGTTACAAGGTATATGGTTACTTACAGGCTATGAAATCACTGTGTCCATCTATTCACTAGTGCCTAGGGACTAGGTAACAAGTTGAGTAATTCATCATTACTCATTTGCTAATAGACGTACAGTTAAATTTTCAAATTGTCACACCCAGTGATTTTTAGGGAAGTCAGGGGTCTGAAATGCGATGCAGAAATATTTAAGTATACCTTCCTTTTTTAAAAAAAAATTCCTTAGGTATTTTTTGCAACAGAAATTTTTACACTCACTTTTTTAACTGGCATTTCTTTATTTCTCACTATTTTCATAGCGTTTGTTGCTAAGTAACGTAGCTCAATCCCTACGACTTTAAAAATATGAGAAAATATTGTAAGACAGATTTTATTATTTAATTTAAATTTTGTTCAAGCGACACCAGATTTTTTTTCGATGCAGCCTAAGGGTAAAAATAATAATATGACACTGCACACGCATCATTATATTTCAAAATAATGACGAAGACGCAAAGAAAAGTAAATTTTCTTACACAAAAATTAACACAGCCACACAAAAATTAAAGTTTTGTCCATGTTTTTGCAAGCAACACAGAAGCTCTCTTTGCTCACTACAAAAAATATCTTTAAACAGTGGTTTTATTAGCGCCAAATATGCTACCCTGGCATAAATATTGTATCTGAACTGCCCATGTCCTCTTAACAGATGCAGTCACATGTAGCAGATGTTAGAAAGAGCGCATATTGAATACTAGCCGCCGTTTTTTGATATTTTCTTGCGTTTTTATTAAAAAAAAAGAAAAGAAAAAAATCAGAAAAAACATATGCTATTTTTTTATAGTTTTCTTTTTTGCACTCCTTATAAAAGAAAAAATATAATTAATGCTTACAAAGGGCTCAACTTTTTTTCTTTGTTTGAAAAAAAAAATCTTCTTTAAGTTAGAACACACATTTAAAAGATAAATCAATATTTATCGGTGCTTCCACTAAGTCTCTAAATCTGCCTCACAATCAATGACCATAAACAATTAATTTTTCTTTTAAGTTTGAGCGCTAATGGTTTTGTCGCTTATTTTCAAGAGAATAACTGTCAAGTGTTTCTATGAATAGTTGATAAATTAGATTTTAAATATTTCTAGATGTTTTAAGTACACATTCTGAGTAAAATTGTGTACTTCAAACTTTTTATGCTACATAACTATCGGATTAGTTTGACATTGGTTGTCATCATTGTGTTACTTTTGAAAATGCATTTATCGTTAAGATGTAACTTTATGTTTATTTTGGAAGAAAAGAAACAAAAATAAGCATTTTCTGAGTTTTGAATTGGTATTTCAAGATAAATAAATGAAAGATTGTAGTTGAACTTGCGAATGTTGTCCGTAATTACTGAATGCGTTTAGTCCAGTGTTTAAGCAACAAGCACTGTTCTTAAAATAAGTCTCTAAATAGACAAAAAATCAATGTTATGTTTTCTAACTTTAACTCATAGGGTTAAATAAAAATTCATCTGCCAGTAAACTATCATTGGAGATCAAACATTTTTATGACAATGTTTTGTTTTATCAATGAAAAAATGAATCTTCACATTTTTCTATATTGTACTGAGACACATTAAATTCCAATTCTGTTGTTTCACTTCAGAAACAATTTTTGCATTTTATAATTCCTGTATAAGGCTCTTTAGCGCATTAAATAAGTAATTTTAACTTTTCAATGAAATGTGATTTTAAATTGTCATTGTATCTCCTAATTCCTGTCGAAACATGTGTTATGGTAGCTGGAACACTCTGCACATATCGTATGCTGTTAAGAATAAGAGTATACTATAAAAAAAATTGTATATATAACTCTGACCAACTAACCCGTGCAAAGTATTCGGACTTTACAAAAAGAAAGACAAAACCATTTTTTTAAGTAATGTTCTGAATAACAACACAAAAAACTGTGAGCTCTTTGATTTTCTTTTGCTGATAGTTGTGAAAAAGAAATCTTTAAAAGTATGTCTTATGAAACTTGATGAAGTGTAGCAAGAATTATAAGGTAATTCCCCCCAGTAAAACAATTAATATTTTACATGATGATGGCAAGTTAGATTATAATTTTGCTAAAGAAAAAACCAAATAACATTATTCGTTCTATATTCGTATTCGTACACGTTCTATTATAATCCCGACGCTTTACCAACCTCTCCAATGAGTCTAAATTAATTAAGGCTAGTTTTCAAAGCAAAGTGTCATAAAAACTGGTAAAACCAGTTTTGACAAAAAAAAAAAAAAGAGAAAAAAAAAAAACCTTATATTATTTTTTCTCCGCATCAAACTTAGAAAAAAAAAAAAAAAAAAAAAAAGTCAGAGGCACATTGTGCATACTTTGCTTACGAGGGATGTCTCTCATAGTGACATGATGATCTTCTAGAAATGATTTCTAATCTGAAAAAAAAATACCATTCAGAATGCGAATACAAAAACTGCCAGTTCTATAAAGTCATGCTAATTTGCATGTTTGTTAACATAATGTGGCTAATTAATTTTCTTATCTCCTGCAAGTTACGATTCTAGTTCAATGCTGTGGGTACAGTGTAGATTAAATATTTTTCCAGTAAGACTTACTTGATAAAACATTATATTTGCTGCAGTAAAAAAAAGGTTATAAATATATGAATAACTTGAAGAATTAGATTAAGACAGTAATGTATGTTTAATAATACTTTTGGGTGGTTTTCATGATTTTACTTCCGTAAGCCAGTCAGGCATGTAATGTAAAATGCTATATATGATAAAGAGCACACCAGATTTGTTTGCTATTATTTTAAATTAATCTCTTTCTAGTTCAAGAATTCGTGTAACTGAATTTTGTGTCAATAAAATATAAACTTTTTATTTCTTTAATTTTCAAATTTTTAAACTGTACTCTTAAGTAAACAAATAAATGTATTATTCAGCTGTTAATCATGCATTAATCAGCCTAATTAGAAAACGTGGGTTCCATAATTTTTTATTTATCAATATCTCCTGTGTATATATTGCAGTATTTTAACACTTTCTGGTCTAAGCCCGAGCTCAGCTCGTTGTGCCGTTTTTGTTGAAGATGACTAAGTCTGAGAGCAGCTCGGGGTCACGTTTGAGCTACTGTTGCTCTGAAAATACGTTTTTTTTTTCGTTTCAATCCTTTTTAGATATTATCTATTGACCTTTTACTTATATTTTTAAAAAATATAGATGGCACCACCAATCAGAATTAACTGCAGGAGACATAGAATCGAGGCTTATACGAGTTAGCGCAAGCGTGCGACAGTGCAAATCCGTATTTTGAAATGTACCACACCAGAGCAAATTTTTCAAAATAATGTGTATTTGAAAATTAAATCTTTTTAAAAATATTTGTTCAAGATTTGGGTAAGTTTTTATTAAATTTGTGCATATTTTCATGGTCAAAAATGATATTTTCGAATGCGGAACTTTTTTTTCAAGTTCCAAACATGCATTTTTCGACAATTTCTTACTTAATATTAATTGTTGTTTCACTTAATTAGGTCTTCCATCATGAAAAAACATTTTGAAGTATTTAATAATATTAAAATTACTAATATTAACTTTTTCCAAGTATTTTTTAAAAAATCATAAAAAGCGACAAAAACCCCCAGTCTGAAGTGAGATGCGCGGTCGAAAAGGCTCAGACCTGAAAGTGGTAAAATGTTCTTGACTATTGACATAACTAGAAAATACTTCACTTACATCTGTTTAAGATGAAAACTTTTGTAAATGTCCTATAGAACACAAACACACAGAGGAAGTGGACTACAGTTCACACTTCATTATGATTAACGATCATCTTAGACTGTACGCCATACAAATCATGCACACACATATAAACCCATACACATTTGCTTAAAAAGGTTAGAAATTAAGATTAAGAATTAAATAGTCTATTTACTAAAACATTTGCAAGAAAATGATACAATTTCTTTGCGACGACTGCGAAAGTCATTTTTTTATTATTTTTTACTTACTTTTCCTTTTAATGTTTTTATTTCCTTAACTTTGTTCTCCTCAATTTTCTTGAAACATAATATTTTAGGACCAGGACATTAGTTGACATTAATCGTACATGCATTTCTAAAACGTTCAAAAGCAAGACTGATGATTATTTGGGAAAGAAAAAGAGACAAGATCGTAGAACATCTTAGTTTTTCTCCAGTATCATAATTTAGTGTCTTATCTTGAGTGAAGTAAATATGTATCATAAATTATGTGGAGCCATTTTTCTTTGTTGGATAATCAATCACACAAAGTGTCAGTTTACTAAAAGCAGCGAAATTAGATATGATTTGACATACATGCATTTTCTCTTAATGCAAGAGCTTGCTTCTGGCATCTGCATAATCTCTTTACTTAGCTGTTTACTTTGTTGCCATATTTAGTATTCAGTTACGTTAATGATTTTTCTAAATGAATGAAAAGTTCTGATTCGTAATATGTTTTACATTTAAAATCCCCGGAAATATTTGTAAGAAATATAATCGAAAATAAAATTCCTTCTGAAAATTAATTGTGTTTGTAAGTAAAAGGTCAAAATAGTTTTTTTTATACTTCTTTTTTTAATCCTATGCAGTGATACTTAGAAAAAAATAAATCGAAAAAAGATGGACTATAAAAGAAAAACGAAAAAGAAATAAAGACATAAACAAATAAACAACTTACGTGGTTATTGAAAGACAAATATCATAAACGTTTTGGCTTAACGTACATAATTTAGTTAAGATTTTTTAAATTTATATTACATACACATTTAAAAAACTAAGTAAAACAAACTATTGTTGAGTTTTTGCTAAACTACATCTTGATAAGAGGTTGAAAAAACACAAGATTTTGTTAGTATTTTTAATTATTTTAACACATATTGACAGCAGAAAACATATTTTGTTTAGTGAAAATACTGAACTATGCAGCTCATTATTATTTTATTAAAACTTTTAAAATATTCTAAATTGTGGAGGTTTTTATTTTTATTTTTTTATTTCTTTATTTGTTTCTTCTTTAATAGTTGTACATGCAGACGCTTCCAAATTTTAAAAGTACACTAGCTGAGTGGCCGGCGTTGCACGGGCTGTAATGTAGTGAAGGCAGTTTAAGAAAACTACTCACCGCCAAGGCGGCTCACCTTTAAAGTAGCGAGGAAAGTTTCAACAAACTACTCGCCACCAAGGCGGCTCGCCTTTAAAGTAATGAGGAAAGTTTAAAACAGTCTACTCGCCGTCAAGGCGGCTCGCCTTTACAGTCGCGAGAAAAGTTTCAATAAACTACTCGCCGCCAAGGCGGCTCGCTTTTAAAGTACCAAGGAAAAGTTTAACAAACTACTCCCCGCTAAAGCGGCTCGCTAAAATGTTTTCCTGCATCAAAGAATCAATCGAATTATTTGCACATGCTTCCTCAAAAATAAAGACGGCATCAAGTAGCGCATACCTAGCACTCTCCCTAAATAACAAATAAAATTCCTTTCCAAAAACAATTATTTCCAAACCGTTTTCTTCCTGTAAAATTAATTGCAAAATTCTAAACGAAAAAGTACTTTTAATATTTGGATCGCAGCCAAAAAAAGTCCCTTCTAAAAACAGCAATTGCAATTTTATTTAGGCAGGGATTCAAGTGAAACAGGCCATCGCAAATTACAATCGCTACTGGAAATGAATTACAATAGAACGTTTCTTGATAAAAACATCGTGACGTCAGCGTGACGTTTGCCTATGAAAAACGAGCTAGATAAAATGTCACAGCCTACTTGGCGAATAAGAGGAGATCGCTGAGTTCTTGTGAGCTCTTATTGGCTCCACCCGTAGTGACGTCATGCCAAGTTAAGTTGATGATAATGTAATTCACTTCCAGTAGCGATTGCAATTCGAAGCGATCGCAGTGCTGTTTCACTTGAATCCCTGCCTTAAAAACACATTTTCAAAATGGTACCAGAGTAAAAATATGTCATTAATAATTAGAATAAAAACAATTGTTAGAACTTTGTTATCCAAAATGACAATGGAAAAAATAATACTCTTTCATTTTAAAAAGTTCAATTTAATTAACGTTTTAATTTGAAATCGCAACGGAAATAAATAAATATCTTGGAATTTAAAATAGTTCAATAATTTATTTTACGTTTCAATTCAAAATGGCAATGGTAAGATATTAATGTCTTGGAATTCTAAATAGTTCAATAATTTAATTAACGTTTTTATTCAAAATGGCAACGGTAAGACATAATGTCTTTGAATTTTAAATAGTTCAATAATTTAATTTACGTTTTAATTAAAAATGGCAACGGTAAGAAATTAAAGTCTTGGAATTCTAAATAGTTCAATAATTTAATTAACGTTTTTATTCAAAATGGCAACGGTAAGAAATAATGTCTTAGAATTTTAAATAGTTCAATAATTTAATTAACGTTCTAATTCAAAATGGCAACGGCAAGAAAAAAATATCTTGGAATTTTAAATAGTTCAATAATTTAATTTACGTTTTAATTAAAAATGGCAACGGTAAGAAATAAAAGTCTTGAAATTTTAAATAGTGCAAAGAGTAAATGTTAATTATGTAAATGTATACGTACTATTATGTAAGTATCTGAAATATATGACTTGGTCGTTGAATTTAGCATTAAAATTATATACTGTAAAAATACTCTCTTAAGAATTCGTTTTACGCATTTAAGTTGAAATATGAAAAACAGGAAACTTTGCTTTGTCATTGCAGTTGATAGGGAATCTAATACTTCAAACGCCCACATCTCGTAAACCAACATTTTGTTTGTATCTGAAGAATTTGGGGGAGGAAAGAGAGATTCGAAGAATGTGACTAAGAAAAGCTACATTGTGCTTCTCTTTTATTCTTTCCTTTCATAACAAACTCAGAATAAAATAGAGTTGTTCATGCACATTGGAGCTTTTCAGACTATTTTGATGTAGTCGTCTAGTTTATCAAGCATATTTGTACCCCCTATAGATCTTTGGCAATCAATTCTCATTTAGTTTACTTGAATTGAGTAAAGTTTCATACTGTTTTCACATTTTATGTTCCAAGTTTGTCATGGACGTAAAGGGTTAAGGTCTTTAAAATGCGTTTACGAACACGGGAGATACAGCCTTACACAACTGTAGCGTCTATTTATTTTTAAAGAGGGGAAACGGGTGGGGGGGGGGGGATTGTAGCTTTGCCTAGAAATGAATGAGCGTTAAATTCGGTTTTGTTTCCGTTTGCATTACTTAAAAAAATAAAACAAGAAAGAAGGTGGGTATTCGTAGATCAAGCGGCAAGAATTTTTTCTTAGCTCTGAATACTTCTTTTTATTATCCTATGAACATTCTGCACGGGAAATACATATCGATATAGATTAAATGTAACATAACTAATGACTTCGTACAAAAGCATCCAAGGAAATCTAACATATAATGTAGCAAAATATTGGTTGATAAAAAGTTTTTCCTAGAAATGTATCAGAACATAACGTTATTTATTTACTAAACACACCAGTTAACTAAATGATCATTTACCAAAATGTAGCTGGTGATTAACTTTGTGTTAAAATAAGCTTCTCTACTGTGATTTACGGTCAAAATATGCAATGCCACCGTAGTTTAAGCTTTACACTATTGATGAAAGATATTCCCCCACCCTTACAAAACATATTATACATGATTAGAGCATAAAATGCATTATGATTAACTTTTTAGGGCAACTATGGACCAGTTAGGGAACTACAGACAGAAAACTTGAAGCCAGATCCTATTTCTTTAAATAAAGAATTTAATGTACTTTATGGAGAGAATGTCTGCAAGAAGAAAATAAGTTTAAGTTGTTGTCCATAAAAGGTGAAAGAGAAGTTGCATATATGTGAGAATGGTCAGTGAGAAGCGAAAAAAAGCTAATATTACACACTATTAATTATTAGAAAACATTCCTGTTAAATTTAAAAATTGATTTACCTTTTTATTCACAATACCAAAAAAGTGTAAAGATATCCTGAGAAAATTTGACGTGCACGAATGTTTTCTTTATTATGCATTTTAAATCAGTAAAAGTTATATCACAAATACTTATTAAAAGTTGAAATCTTTAATTTAAATATACATTCATGTCTAATGATAATTTATACGCCAAGTGCTTACATGCTACAAGAAAAAAATCTCCTCTGACAAAAATGTCCTTAAATAATTTTCTACTTAACCTTTTACTTACTCACCCAACATTCTTTCGATGTGCTCGAGAAAAATTTGACACGTGCTTTGCGTAAATAAAAAAAAGAGTCATAAATGCACGGCATTTTTCTGAAATTGAAAATCTTCTCGTTCCTATTTCGTGCTTCAAAAAAGGGAGCCAATAAAAAGAAACATTACGCCCTGAAACGGTAAGGAATGAAGTTTGCAATTTATAATGCAACCATACCCTAATAGATTCCCTTCCAACTCATCTAACATTCAAAACACCTCGACCGTGCGACGATTTCCTCGATCATTGTGTCGCTTTATAAAAATGAAGGCAAAGATTCTTCCAGGCAATAATAATAATAAAAAAAAGTTGATTTCGACCCTTCTTTTGCTGTGATTTCTTTCAGACTTCAACACATTTTTTTTTATTCCTCTTCTTCAGATTTTTCTTGATCTTGCTCATGAAAAATCAATGGCCGAAATCACTTGAGAATATATATTTTTGATAAATGGCCTCTTTTCATCGCGGATGCTGACTGGATTTTTTTTTCTACATGGATGGCGTCTGAAATCGATATCCGCTTTGGAACTAAGTTGGGAATCCTACTAACTATGTTACAGTTTTCATTTGCTCGAAGACGTGACCTATAAATGAAGTTTTAAACGACCAAAATTGAAAATTTTTATGTTTAAGAAGAAAAAAAACATGAAATTAAGTGCATTTAGTGTAATCTTAATGTATATGATATATCTAATATGTGATTTCGACCTTTTTAAAACTATGACAAGACATCGCTTGCTGTTCTGAAACAAAAGGGGAAACAAAACTTTAAGCAACATAAAGGATATGCTGACAGTAAACGCACAATTCCTAATTTTGTTTCTAAAGTAAAGCTCTATTTTTCCCCTTAGATGAATTTAGAACAGTAACTAGGTTGCACAAAACTCCGAAAAAAAAAACAATAACTCCCCCTCACCCATCACATAAAAGGAAGAAGAAAAAATATTAAGTCAACACAAACCAATGAAAACAAAACGTAAAGTGGTGAGTGCTAAATACAAATATAAGTCAAAACTGCGAAGAAGCATCGATGCAGTTTTGGTAGCTAAAACTACGACTAAAATTTCACACATTTATGGACCTGGTTGTATGGATGTTTACTGGTAAAACCTGCTCATTTAATGAGTTGCTGACTCACTTTTTATTTAAGCCCACAAAAACCAAAAACAGTGCCATACAAGTATATTTTTTATTTTTATATAGAGTATTTTTCCGGTGTGAAATAAAAAATACACATGCTTTTTTCTCCTGTAGATGCCCAACATACTGATGCTTAAAATGATAGAATGAATGTCCAAACATTTGGGCAGTGGATGTATTTGCTCTCCATCCTGCCGTTGTCCTTTTTTTTTGTGCGTGAACGCATTGTTTTGCTGCGAATAGTTGCCTGTCCTATAAACAGGTCCTTATGGCATGAGTGTACTGTAAAAGGCGGATTTCACACAAAATTAACATCGTACCCTAAATTTTCAGCACAGTTAGCACAAGATAACAAGATAACTTTGAGTGTTCTAAGTTTATTAGTAGTTTTATAGAAGTTAGTGGTGGAAATTGATGAAGTGTTTTATGAAAACTGAAATTTTAGGTGTGTGTTCAGCTGCTTTGCTTTCTCTCTTACATGTTGTACCCTTTCTGTTGTCTAACGTTCTTTTCAGCAAGTGTTTCATGTTCTTCTTGCGTTATTCAATGCATTTATGAAATTATTATCCCGTTATAAATAGGAAAATGTAGGGAAAAGTGATATAGCTGATTAACTACATTTGTCAAAGAGAGCGAATTTGAGATGTAGCATAAAAGTTACGTGACCTATTGAATTGACAATATTTAATTACGCAACTTGCTATTTTCAATTTCTAAGAGTATAGGCCTGGCTCCAAATCAGCAGAAAACAGACCGAAACCGAAGGCAGAAACCGAAAATCCGGTTACTTTCCCTTTCCTTTAAATTCAAAGGCCCTAAATGTACAGGCCTTTTATATGAACGTGATAACTAATGTTCTATAAATGAAAGATTTTCTATAGGAAAAATAAAAGTATTTTTTCTCAATGAATAAGAAAATGAATGAATAAACGAATAAAAAAATAAAAGATAAAATTAGTAAATTTGTGAATGCACAAAAAAGTTAAAAATTAAAGAATTATGAGGGTCAGGTGGGGTAAAATGGGTCAAAAAAGAAGCAATTTACAATCAGGCTATGACAGCAAAAAATATATTGATTCAACCAGTGAATAAACTGCTCAGGATATGCAAATGACTTTTCCTCGTGACATTTAAAGTGAAATATCTCTCAAAAAACAAAATATTGATACTGATAAATAAGTTTGAAAATGTGTTGTCAATGACTCATTTTACCCCATAGCGTGGGGTAAAATGAGTCACAGTTTAAAGGATTTGATTTCATGATTTATTGAATAGTAGTTTGATACTTTTGTTCATAAATGAGAAAACAATTAGTATATAAACATTTCTAGAAAGCAATATTGTCCTCTTCATCTCAAGGCCACGAATGTCTAGCACAGTTTACGTTGCATCATCCATCCAAACATCATCTCTCTCCGGGAACAAAAAACTTCCTATGTTGTTTTAAGTTTCATTGCACGTTATTCTATATTCTGGGGAAGAATGATGGCATGAAAGTATACTTTTTTGACATGTTCCTCAAAAGTGTAACTTGTTCTCACTTTCCAACTTTTAAAGGTTGCTACCAATTCACTTCAATTCAGTTATGATTTTTTTTAAAAGAGAAGGTTTATTTATTAGTGATTTAGTTTTGTGTCTGTGTGTCAGTTTAACTGATTTTTTTATCTATTTAGGCTTTTTTAGATTGCAATCTTTTCAATATTGTCAAGCTTGTAAACATTTTAAAAATTTCTTTCTGCATGCGTGTAGTTTTCTCTTTTAGTAACCTTTAAAGTTTCTCCTTTACTTTTGGTTATTGGCTTCGGTGAGAGTGTGCTTATAATAGAAGTTTTAATATGCATAAAAAAGCATATGCTTAACTCGCTTGCTCTAATATCGAAGAAACAGTCTCACTTGTTGTTAAGATCTTATATGTCGATTCCGTTCCTTTAATAGCATTATTTGAATTCAGCTCTGTAGAATGTTTTTCTATGGTTTGGTCGCCCAGGCATCTCTCTTTGAAGAAAATGAGATACTTTTGCTTCACTCCCTAACAACATTTCAAGTTTATAGAGCAAAAGCTGTGCTCTTAATTTTGGATTTTTGATTTTATTTAATTATTTTGCTCTATAAGTTCATATATTTGTGTATCAAAAGGACCAAGCAATTGTGGACCAAGCAATATATTATTTGTTTTGAATAAGAATGTACATTAATGAGACCAAAACATTCGTTAATTAGCAAAAAACATGATTAGCTCTGTAAGTATATGCTAAGCCTAACTTAAGGAGAAAAATGACTCATTTTACCCCAAGCTTGTTTTAATACTATAAAAAATTCAGTTTTGCTGTTTTTTCTTCACCGTTTTAGGAAGTTATTCTTGAAAATGTGCTCTATGCAGTAAGTTAAAAACTTAATGTGTATTTTCATTTAATTTTCTTTAAGTCAAAAGTTTTTAATATGAACACGGTCAAGCTTCTTTTAAGAAAAACACTTGATTGCTAGAGTCTGTAACTTTAAAGTAGAAATTACACTTTATTTTGAATATAAAATGTTGCCTGGTGTTAATAATGCACAAAAATTCCAACGCAGAAAGAAAATATCATTTGTACATTTTTTAAAGATTTTTCTAATAAAAGGGACCCATTTTCCCCCACCTGACCCTAAACGATCACTAAGTACGGTTGCAAATAAAGTATCAGGTAAAAAAATTAATGAATAAATATATGATTATGATCAATGAATTAATACGTGAATAACAAATTAATGAATAAGATATTTCACTGAGCTCAACATACATTTCATAAAAGTTATTAAATGTTTAAAAGCAAATTATATTTAACCTTTAAAAAATATATTTAATGCAAGCAGTTTGTTTGTCTCAAACGGGTTTGCGTTTTCGCTTCCTGCCATTTGCAGACCTAGTGCATTTCCCCTAGACCGGCACTCATTCTTTCATGTGACAGCACTATCGGCGGAATGCCATTGCCCCGTACGTTTTGACGCCCAGTTTCCTCACTAGATGGAGGCTCTGAGCTCTTTTCGATACGAAACTGCACAAGGATCTTTATATTGCCAAGAGGTACTATATGCCTAACAAGTACTCGAAGAATCTTTTACATGCCGCAGAATCATACAACATGACGCTGTCGATTTTCTGCATCATTAAAATAAACCGACTGGAGTCGGTTTTGATTCCTCGCCTTTGGGTGTGAGAAGAAAGCGTCTTAACCACTACAACACATTGTCGGCCTAGCTCAAGTATTAGGCTTCAAAGAATCTATGAAAGACTTAGACAAGAACTTTATTATTTCGTGCAAGTTTTTTTTTTATACACAGCATAATATTACAATATAACTATCAACTTTATAAACGGCTTATGGTAAAATATATCTTGACTCTCAGAGGTAAAAACTGTCTGTCCCGAATTTCCTACACGTTTAATATCACATACTAAATACTTCGAGATAGGTGGCGCTGCAAACATAGTGAAATTATGTAACATTTCCATTTCTTCTCCATTCTTCCAGGATTACATATTTTTCACGTTTCAATTTTAGTAAATGCATTTTAACTCGAATGACATAGCTTTTAAAGTCATTTAAATGGTAAAAGAGATTCTGATTTAGGAAATCGAAGTTCTTCAATTCTATAAAGTCATAAATTTTCTCACAAAAAATACCTTGTAGTTCCATTTCCAGCTTATTTAACATTCAAAACTAACCAAGCGAGCGACATTTCCTTAAATCATGAAGTCGTTTGAAGGAATTAACTTCGACCTTTTTTTTCTCTTGAACTACTTTTGGGTTTTCTTTTTCCTCACTGAACATCATCGCAATTTCTACTTAAAATTCTTTTCAATATTTTTAAAAATATAATAGAAGGTCGCAGAGCTAGAATTATTTTTTGTTCTGATAAATTGGCACAGTTTCAAACTAACCTTTTTCTTCTTTCACATTTTTCTACATATTTTGGTTGGGATTATTTTTAAACGAATTTCAAAGTTTTCGACATTTTAAAAACAATGATTCTTTTTATACCTCATTCATTAAATATTTTACAAGAATTCGATAACTTAATATAGTCCTAAATGCGTTGAAGTTAAAATAAAAATGAAGATATCACAAGGAAAACAAAAAGAACATTGTTATACGCTTTCCTCGAAAGAATTATGCTTAGTTCAGTGTGATATGTTTTCATATTTGCGTAGGATTAAAATTCATTAATTATATACTCGTTGTGAACCAAATTTTACATATTTTACAATAAATAACTAAATTTAATTTGACATTCAGAGAAAGCGATTACATTTAAATTGAAATTCAGTTTAGGATTAACTAATAGAATAAATATGGGGGATTTATTCAATTGGTTAATGGAATAACTAATATAATAAATATCATGTAAAGGGATATAAATAAAAATCTTTTCAAAAAGTCAATTAGAAATATGAATTATAGTAGTAATAACGTATACTATCAAATATTTAAAAAAAAAAAAAGCATTGACTCGTTATCTAGTTATGCGTATTAAAAAAATCATAGTAGATTTTGATAAAAATGAAACACTTAATGATTGAACAAAAAATAATCCTGCTTGCTATATAAAACCGTTCCATTTTTTTTCAAAAATGAGGTGAACATTTTTAAAGAAGTTTATTTGTTTTCATTTCAATACTTATTTTTTGAGGCAACTAATTATTTACTACTTTTTTATTGATCGAAAAATTAACAAAATATGTGTGTACATGTTTCAAAAAACGTATAGTTAATATATATCGTTATTTTGTTGCATTTTACGTGTCCCGGTTATGTTTCCCCGCATACTTTTTTTAACGAAATAGAATTATAATAGGGAAGACAAAGTTGTAATTTTTAAGCATTTGCTCCGGAAATATTTTCCTTCTAAGACGTCAGTATTTTTTTTTTAAATTCTCTTTTTATTGCATGTAAGTAGTACTAAAGGAAATTTATATTTAAGAAACAAAATGTGTTTTCAATTACTGTGTTTAAAATCAGGTTTTTTAAACATAAGTAAATTGCCCTAGCTACAGTATTTAAAGTGCACAAATAATTATTTAATTCAATTTTAACGTTTATACAAAGGTTTTTTATCTACCTGATAGTATGCAAAAAATGAAAACTTTTTTGTGTTCACCTCCTAAAAATTGTGTAGTGAAAAGTTTCTAAACATAAGTTTCGAAAACTGATAACAATCAGAAAAAAATCAAATATTAAAACCGGTACTTGTGATAAAATATTACAAACAAACTTTTCCATCTCATACATTTGCTTAAGCTTTCTTTATTACACTGTACAGCTTTTACAAGCTCTTTGATTTTCGTAATTGAAATATTTTAACGAATGACTGAAAATTACGCAAAACTCTTCAGAGCACATTCAGAAAACCTATTGTTTCAATTTTTTTTAAAAACTTTATAAGTATTTTTTGAAAATATGCTCTCACAACTTGTGTTATATCATATAAATCCGTACCTTACTAAAATGAATAACGATACCCAAACCCTTACAATATACGCTAATTTAAAATGCAGATAAAAAAGTCCCAAACACAAATTGTCATGAAAAAGTTTGGCCCTTGTATGAGAATGGCCAAAACAAAAGTACAAGTAACTAAAATTTTCCCGGGAAAAAATTGTCTTTTGAATCAAATTTGCAAAATTTGTCTTTAATTTCATAAATGCGTACGCACAATTAACACGACAGAAATTTTCTTAACATATTCTCTATATTTGATTGAATTTATAAATTTCTTCTTGCTTTCTTCCCTCCCGCAAAAAATCAATTCGTCTTGGAATTTCTTTCATATTTTTCTCGAAGTATATGAGTTGTAAACAATTTTCTGGTTGTATGGGAACCCTCCCTCATTTTGCACGAGAAGCATATTGATTTTTGTTCCCTCTTGTGGGGCGTTACTAGGGATATGAATTGGAAAGAATTGGTTAAGTGCTCATATTTTAAGGGAGAAAACAAAAGAAAAGCAACTTCATTTTATTTTGTCAGAGTTTATAGTAAAAGTCAGAAAGAGGGTTATCGTGCATGAACAAAATTTGCCTTAAAATCTTGCTGATTTCTCAGAAAATAACGTTTTTAAGAAAGGCTTACGGATGATGTGTCATTCCCTGGTTCCAATTTTATTTACCATTCAATATATGTTTTTAAATAGTGGGAAAAAACTGCTAATAAATATGTTTTTATATCTGTTCGACGAAAGTTTTAAATTTAAATCTTTGCAAGCCCCGATTACTATAGATTTCTAACTTTGTCATTATTCACTTATTGTCCTTAACAAGGCAAAAACTATGGCTAATATTTGAGTAGTCACTCTTCCAAGTCAAACATTTTATATTTGACTCAGATATTGTAAATAGTTACTTTCTTTGCTACTTTCTTCGTTTAAAAACTCGTAACCAATCTTAGAAAATGAGATATGTTGTACGTTTCGGATGCAATCTTATGTAAGATTTTATAAAAATATATAAAATTCGAGTATATTTTTCAGAAACTTCATTTTTAAAGGAGTGGAACACATCTAAAACTTTTATATCTATTACGTAATGTCAAACGTAATAAAAAGGTTTAGGTTTATACTGTGCAAAAAGCAATTCAAACCGCAATCATGTACTCTTCAAAAATGAGTTTCACATAAAAACACATCAAAAAAAAAAAAAAAAAAACTATCCTTCATAGTATATAAACTATCCTTCATAGTATATATATTTAAGAGAAACTTTATATAAAAGCTGTCAGAAATAATAAAAGTACAATAGATTACATATATATTGTTAGATTTTTCTAATATTACTGTTTTGTTAAGGGTAAAAGCTAGAAAAGGCAGTGACTGTTTTAATACCTGAAAATGTATCCGAAATATTCTAGTGCTAAATTTCATTGTACATGTCATGTCCAAGATATGAGCCTAGTAATTCCCTACAAGAGCAATATATGAAGAAATCCGCTGTGAAGCATACCAGGAAAAAAGTTTAGTTGTTCTAGCACAGTCAAAAAAGAAACAGATTTGAATTTCGACTTCATTGGGAAGCTATTTTTTAAAGCCTAAGGAGTAAATTTCATATCTATTTCTATTTTAGAAATCAGCAGCTTCAAGACTCTACAATTGCTATAAGATCAGAATAAAGTCAGATCTTTAATAAGGCATTATATCAGATAGTAAAGAATCGTTTAGGTATTTAAACCCTTTAAGGATCATAAGCTTTATAATATGAAGTGAGAAATGAAAGCCATTTTTAATGTTACCACCTCAATATGTTAAATGACTGAAATATTTCTTTTTTTCATGTTGTCCAAGATACTATTTTACAATTGATTATTAAATTTATGTAATGTAACGTAGATCGTTGCCATAAAAATCAAAACTTAGGAAAATTTTACTGCAAATATTTCTATAAAATAGAGTGCTTACAGTACAGAAATAGTTTAAGCTTCATTTTACGGGAAAAACTAAGGAATCGTTAAGGCAATTACTACAACACCTGCTTTACTGTGCCAAGCGTAAAATTACCTATTCCCGCTACTTTACTACACAAACCATAAAAGGGAGAGTAGGGAGCGGTAATGCAGTTCCTCTTAGCAGAAACTCGTTTTAGTCGTGTTCGAATTCATGGGGTTCGACTGCATTTTCATTGTTACACTACATTTTTAGCGGAAGAAGATTCTTCAAATTTCACGTTACTGAAAACATTTTTTTATTTGTTATTGTATTCCAGATAGAAAAAAAGGCGGGATTTTAGCTTTTGGGTTGCGAGATTTATACAACAAATTCATTCAGGAAACTTATTGTTGCGTGACCCTTAGCGCGTACAGCATTTACGAACCATCCACAGAAATACGTTCTTTCATCAGAAGAGATTCATCGTAAAGAACATTTTTCGGTATTAGATCGCATGCCTGGGAGCCATACGTCATCCGTTCTTACTTTAGGCAGCTACAAAGCTCTAAGAGCAACACATAAAAGACTGCTAATGATTTTCATTCCGGAACAGCTGCGTTTATTGTTGGCTCAGGAAATTGATTTTCTTCTCTTATTTTTAATTGAAAATCCACGATTAATCAATCGCCTCGTAAACTTCAGCGTTGCATCTTGTCCTTACTTACTAACACAGGATCAGTTTGTTAGAAAAAGTAGTTCTTATGGGAGATGCCATTAAATGTGTAACAGAGTTTCTTGACAGCACTGGCTTTGGCTTGACATTTTGGAAGTTTAAAATAAATTTGAATTTTGCTTCTAATTACATCTTATTTGACAGCAATTAACTTGTAGTCCCATACGTTCCACGATATCAGTTTTAAATTTAAAGTATTATTTAGAGGATATTCAGTTTAATTAAATATTTTCGTTTTATATTGCAAATTAAAATAACTTTCAAATTTTGGATTCAAAGAAAAGAAAAAGCTAGATTAGTCTCTTTTTGTGACATTTTCAAAAACAACACTGCAAAAAAATGAGCTGTTGTTATTATAGTATAATACCGGCAGCCGAGGTTACAATTTAAAACTGTAAAATGAAGAGTAATAAGTTGTAAAGCTAGCAATTTTAGTTTCTTACTGTAAAGTCGGTAATTTTACAGCGTGAAAAGAAATAACTTGGACACAAATCGTACGGTATAACTTTGTTGCTAATGAAAATAATGCGACCAAACTTCAAAATAAGTATGAATACATTATTTTGTCTAATATATTTAAACGTTTTCAAATTGACTGCCGTTAGTATTAATACAGAGCTTTAGACGTGTCACAAAATTTTCGGCTACGGGCCGCAACTCACTCATTGATATTTAATCCCTTTCTTTCCCGAAGAATGGTTGTAGAGATGCCAAAGTTTTATCAGGTTTAGTATACACCCTTGTTTTTAAGATGGACCAAACAGAATAATACATTGGGTTCAAATCTGGGGAATACGGGGGACCATTCTTCAGCTCCAATGAAGTTTCGAAAATGTGTCTTGCATCAATCTTGAGTGTCTTTTGTGAAAAATCCTGTTGGAAGGTCCATCTTTGGTTTTTAAAGAACTTTTGCGAACAAGGTGAGCCGCAAATGAGTTTGCGGTATGTTTGTTGATTATTTTTTATCCCTTGATCAACAAAAACAAGTGGTGTTTCCCCACTAGCACATATCCCACCCCAAACCATTGCAGATAGGGGTAGTTGACGCCGCCAACAATTAAAAAAGTTCCAGGTGCTTCTGCTGACCAAACTCTATCATTATGGCTATTTTGAGTTTGTTCAATTGAGAACAGTTTTTCATTTGCGAAGAGCAATGTTTTCCATCGATCATCTGCGGCCCGCTTAACAGTTCTTTCCTCTTTTGAAGTCTTGTGCGTTTGTTCTTTGCTGCTACCTTTTAAGTCTCTTTCATTTTGTAAGGGAGAAGACCAAGCTCAACAATTACCATCAAACGAGTGGTTTCTATACTGATTTTCACCCCTCTAGCAACCTTTCTCATTGAAATCCTAGGATTTCGTTAAACTCGCTTTTGACCACTTTCTGGTTGCTAGATGTGTTAACTGTGCATTTTCTTCTTCTTCCTGACCTGTCACCATCATGTTTGAGTTTTTTTAACCTTTTAATTGTGCAGGAAATCGTGTATTTAGCCACTTTCAATCGTTAAACAATTTCACATTTTTTCGTTTCTTGCTTATGCAATTCAAGTATGGCAAGTAGTTTGAGAACAATAATGGTTAGCCCAACTAACTCACTTACACCTATTTAGTAGCTTTCTAGGATTGATTCCCTATCACAATATCGTTAAAAATTCAGTGATATTTACAGATATTTGGTTTGAAACTTCGTCCAAGTTATTTCTTGTCACCCTGTACAGTTTTTTGTTGTAAACTTCAGCTGCATTATACTGTAGAAATAGGGGTAATAAACTGTAAAATTAGCCATTTTGCAGTTTATTTCTATAAAATTAGCAGTATTATATTGTAAAACAACATTCGGTGTATTTACAGTGTATTTATTGTTTTACTATGTTAATTATTAATTGAACTTGCTTTTAAAATGTAATGTGTAATTAAATGAGTGCAGTATATGTGACGCACATTCAAAAAATGTGCATCACATACAATAATGTGCATCACATACAATAATGTGCATTCACTAATTCATTACTAAAGATCTAACTATGAATAATTAGAGTACTTCAAGAGAGTACTCAAAGTAGTACTCGTGAATCCAATTCACTTTACTAAATGGCATGTCTTTTTTTTTAAATATATATATAATTGACTCAGCGTTTAGTATATTAAGACATATCGTATTTTAATTGATATAGATCATGTATTCCTATAAAGATACAGTGTAAGAAAAATTTAAACAACTAAATCTGATTGGGTGAATTTAATTTCAACCGCTTGGTTAACCTTTATCCTTGAGTTAAAAATAATTTCTGATTTTTTTTTTTTCAAATGAAACTGAAAGTAATATACAAAAGTATTTTTTAAACCAAGTACATTGCAAAGTGGAAAGTAATAAGAATCATCTAATTCGAGCAAATGGAAGTACGCGTACATTTATTGAAATATATTTAACAAGAAACCTACACTGAAAAGACAAGAGAGCTTTAAGGAGTGAAAAGAAGTATGATTTTTAGTTTAATTAATTAGTCTATAGTAGCTCCTCTGATTAGAATAGTTTTAAGAAATAAGTTATGTAGTGCATTTGTCAATATATTCATTTTTTTTCCTCATACAAAAAATGTCAGCTGAAAAAAAAAAAAAAAAAACGAAATTATGGCAATAGAAGTTTTAGAAGCGTGCTTTAAGTTACTATGTGTGTTTGTCTGAATACATTTTTATACGAAGAAATACACTGTAAAAAAAGATGTTGTTTTTGCAGTATAATACAGCTATTTTTGCAGTAATTTTACAGTAATAAACTGTAAAATTGCTAGTTTCACAGTTTATTACTGTGCGTTGTTTTAAGCTAGAAACTCTGCTGCCAGTATTATACTGTTATTTTTACAGTATAATACAGCTAAATCTATGGTACTATTGCTAATTTTACGGTATAGATTAAAAGACCTCTGAAAAAATTATGAACGGCATTTTCTAAACATATCTGTACATACATAGCCTCTTTTTTTTTGCCCTTCACTATTAAAAATTCAATTAGTAACAAATAGAAAATTGCATTTTAACGAACGGCTGCGATCAAGAAAAAGTTGCATAAGTCTTAATAAGAGTTACTGTAATTTATTACAAATAATTAGTTCGGATTTAAAACGTAAGTGGGATAGAGATTTGAAATGTGTTTCTTAATCTTTTGCAAAGCAAATTCTGAAAATTGAGAAATCATAAATTAGATTTCGAAACATTAATATATTTCTATGATAAAATATTAAATAACTTTAATTGTATTTGTCGATAATGTAAGTAATAATTGCAAAATATTTTATTATAAAACCCTCTACAGATCACTTAAATTTACAATGCAGGTGTGGCGGGAGTCAATTTTCAAATACTTAAAATTTGATAAATGACTATTATCAGTCTCTAATAATTGACGACATTAACGCTCTGAACCTTTAAAAGACAAAGCAAACTTAAAATATGTTACAAGTTACTGCAGTTTGTTAGAGGATCACATGTCATACCGTAAAATGGGGTGTATAGGAACAGCGGGGTCAATCGGAACAAAACTTCCCGACTGTACAAAGAAATTCTTCATAAATATACTATTGGGTACTTTTCGCCGTGAATTTTTTTTAAGAAAGGTAAGATCATAGGAAGTAGGAAAAAAATACTTTTGTCAATCTGGCAACGCTACTGGCTTCTAAGGAGGGCTGCACGTGGAATGCTAGAAAACATCACATTTTCATAGACTGCAAAACTTCATATGCATGAACAAACCTTCTTATATTTAAAAACTAAGAGTGGTATGTTTTAATTATGCATGTATCTGATCAACAAAATACCACATTAGAATTTACATTTTTTATAAAATGTGTCATAAAAATGATTAATTCTGAAAAATGCCATAGGAAAAAAATTTGCGGGGTGAATCGGAACACTTAGTTCTGTTGTTCCAATTCAAACTTATTTGAAGGAAACTGTTTGAAAAATCAAGATTCCAACCCCAATTCTTCTAATCAAGACAAGGACAAGGATTTATTACTGTTTATCCCTTCTCGTGAGCAACTAGATCTTAAAATGACAAGAAGTTGCAGACTTCAAAAGATTTTTTCTCCAGGAGACATTTTTTTACTTAAAATACGAGGGGGAAAGTTACATATACTTTATGTAGTATAAGTCCAGTACACAGACAGTAGTGAATAAGCGAAAAAATCTTTCAGGACAATCCCCGAAACCCAGAGGTGCTAAGAAACAAAAGAAAAGGCAGAGTTTATCCCAGGACATGTTATGGAAAAACTTAAGCCAAGTCACAATTGCTAGTTTTAAGGACAAGTACATATTTGTGGGCGACATGAGTGACTTCCATTCATGTTAAATCTTTGTATTTCAATTCAAAAGCATTTCTTAAAATTACCTTTAATTTTTCATAAGGTGAAAATTATTTTGAATTTTGACAAATTATAAACGTTTACTGGTACTGAAATTATATATTTATTTGACAGTAATTATCTATTCTTATTCTCCCCATCAATATTACTCATGTTTGTTAGACCTATTACAGGTTAAAGTGAAAAAAATAAAAATTTTAACATGTGTTTCGATTGACCCCTATCAGCGGGGTGATTCGGAACACCCATTATTTCCTATATATTTTAATAATAATTGTTCAAAATGTTTTGTCTTTGCTTGGAATATCAAAAGTAAAGCAAGACCGAAGTTTTTACCCAAAAAACCAAATTTATAAAAAATCTTTTAACTGCTTTTTTTACAATCAAAGTTGAAAAGTGTTCCGATTCACCCCATTTTACGGTACTTTAATAAAGCAAAGATGGTGCTTTAATATAAAGAGCTAGTGACTTATTTAATCTTGAAATGGCTCTCTAACAATTTTTTAAATGCTTGTCATCGTTCATTACCTGTTAAAGTCTAGTTTTTTATCTCTTGTTATAAAGACTAGTTCATCAGGTTAGTTCAAGTGAATGTGATCTTTTTTAGTTTATGTCACATTTTTTTTATTTTTACAATCAAAAAGTTGCATCGTTTAGTATCAAGTATAGAAATAATGCTTTAATGATAATACACAGTTAGTTTGATGGTGCCTCAATTAAATTATTATTTGAGTTTTCTTTAAAATAATTTTAACTGTTATTATTAGTTATTTATTATTTGTCTAAATATTTATTTTAAAATTGCTTTAAAATTTATTTCCAGTGGAGGTATTTTACTTTTTAATCAAAAATATTTATTTCTGCAAACCGTCAGTGTAAAAAGAAAACGAAATCTATCACTGCAATTTAGTAGGGAGTCATGTTTTGTAATTTACAAGGGTTAAACTTTTAAGTAGATAGGTAAAATACAAAATACATAATATGGTTTTCAATTTTAAAAACATAAAATAACAAAAATTGTAGCTAAAGTTTCAATTACAGCAAAATGACTGCTGAATTATAAAGCTGTATTAATATAGGAGAAAAAAAATCTTGTATTAGTTCTTATTCTATTACCTAATAGAGCCCACTACGATGTCAAAGCGTGTTATAAACTGATATAACATTTTTTACTTAACTTCTCATATTACATTTGCAAATATTAGACGCATTCACATAACTATACTCCATAACTAAAGTTCGTGAGCTCTGAACAGCAACAATGCTGGCTCATTAATTCGCGTTTATAGCAGATAAAATTTTTTTTTTAATACAAATTTCTTATGTAACAGTCATTATAGTTACATTTTCTCTGGATTATTTAGCCTGAGAAAATTAGGCAATTCAGATCTAAATTTTCGCATCATCTTTGATTGAAAAAAAAGTCTGCATTTCGTTCAAATAACCGTTTTAATAATTTAAAAAATGCCCTTCAAATTAAAAAAAAATGCCAAATTTGGTGCAAAATATCAATGTAAATTAATTAAAAAAACTAAATTTTTGTTTTAGATTTTTTATTTCATTCTTCTAATTCTCTATAATTTTCAGTCAGTTCTGATTTGTAATTAGCTCATATGAAACTTTTTCTTGCCTTTTGTATTTAATACATTTACTGTTATACTTAAACTATTTTACGAGAGCTATTTACACATTAAGTTTTATTAGTGAAGTTTTAGTATTAGAAAAAAAAAAAACATCCACACACATTAAAACTTGTTGTATGATCAAGTTGATGGCACTAAATTTAGTCTTCATGATCAATTTGTCACAAAATGTAATATTTTTTCTGATTTTGAGCCATCACTGACTAATTTATAAAATATCGAGGCCTAAATATTAGTGTAAACAATTCAATAGGTAAATGAAGGTCAAACATACAAGTCAATAACACAATCCTGTTAAAGATGATAAGTGCGTTTCTTACCTTATAAATAATAAATGAGTTTAAGAAATAAAGAATCGCTTCGTATTTACGATGGTAAATAAAAAATCATATTGATCAAAAACACTGCTTTTCGCAAATAAACGCAAACGAATGGAAACTTGCTATGCTAATATGAATCAAATTCTAGGGGATAATCATTTTCTGCAAATGCAGAAGTTTCTCCTTTTTTTAATGAAGTCTTCACTTTAAAGTAAGTTCGCTGAGAACCTGGAAATTCCATGACTTATATCGTTTTTACTTGCATTGTCAGTATTATGTTTAATTGTGTTTTAAGCGTTTATTTGAGGATTCATTTCTGGGCTTAGTCAATGGATGTCGACATTTTTTTAACCAGGATTAATTTTTTTAAGTTAAATGTTGAGTTTTTCAAAAGCAATTGACAACTCCCGACTGATACAGGCCACAAATTTGCATTTATGTTTGTGCATTTTAACACTGACTCAAATTGACTGCATCTGGTCCACGTGCAGTTGTTAACTGATACTATAGCCCCAAGCCACATTTAACACCACTTATCGTCCAAGAATAACACAGGCCAACGATGAAAAAACTTTTTTAATGAAAATACCTTATTCTTATGTTGTTTAGGTTGCTGAATCCAAATATGATGCTTAAAAAGTTGTATCACCCACCATTTATTCACATTTTATAGTTACATTCATGAAATAAAGAAACATTTTTAGAATTTAACAGCTTTTTCATAGTTAAGATAACATGAAAAAATAGGTCTAATGAACAAAGATGATGTTGGCAGCACTGCTGAAATACATGCTACAACATGATGGGGGATTACTGTTGGTCACTTCACCGGGAAGTTCAGCAAGCTATTCATCGCAGGAAAAGCTACACAAGAAGCTTCAAGGAAAAAAGGGAAAGAAAATATAAAGCAATTCCAGTTGACAAGTGAACCTTGTATCATCACATAAAATTACTATTCCAAGTATTTTACTGTAAATACAAACCATTTTTACGATTCTACAGTGTTTCATTGATTTCCCTATATACTGTAAATGGGTATTAGACTATATAATAAAATACATTTTGCTTGGAAACTAAGGGTGATACATAAAAACTACAAGCAGATTTGGATTCAGCACATAAAAATCTATCAAGATCAGCTATTAAAATTAAAAAAGTTTTCAAAAAGGTTTTTTTTGTTGGCCTGTGTAATCCAAAGGGTTTGAAAAAAAGAACTCAAACTCTGTTAAAAGGATTAATAATGATTCGATGTGGTCAATGGAACATTAATTGGTGAGCGTGGAACATGGAACAATTCTGATGAACTTCGGAAATGAGGAACGAGAAAGTAATCAAAGCAAATTCCTGTCGAGAGGGCGTTTTCCGCTTTCAATTATCTATACCGACCATTGATTTAATATTAGAATGTTACCAAATAATTTCTTTATCTAATGTGTGTATTGGTTTCATTGTCTATAGGAGGCTATTTGTATTTGTTTCTATGTAATAGATTACATTATTGGGATCGACAATTAAAATCATAGCAAAATTGACTCCATAAAATTAGACAAACGCTACACCAATCACGTAAATTTGTCTGCTTAAATGCATTGCTTAAAATTTATGCTTGAAGGTAAAAGGTTTTGATTTATTTATAAATCTTATATTTACGTTTTTTTCTTTTCATGTATTAGTACATAAATGTATCAAAGATAATAATTACGTAATTTTTTGCTTTAATAATAGGTTATATTTTATTTTCTTTTAGTTATATCATATATATTTTTGCTAAAGTACAGGGTAATTCAACATAATGGAACCCTTTTTTTAAAAATTCGTTCAGAAAGTTCAAATTCAAAACGAACACTTGACACCAATTACAAGAATACGTTTCAAAGTTTTTTTTTTTCAATTATAAATGTTCACATCATCCTGTGACCCACGCTGTCAGCCTGTTCTTTTCGCTTTTCATATACTTCCCAGTTAAAATTGCTTAAATTAACGGCTAATGCTATTTCCAGTTGGTAGGCAATACCGAAAATGATACAAATGCCAGCTGCATGACAATTTGCGGTTTACTTTTTCTAATCTGAACGATACAGAAACCTTGTTCTCCGCTGCAGTCATCTCCCTCAATTGACAGTGTTACATGTTACTTTATTTCACATGAAGAACGAACATGTTATACAGAATTTCAGGAAGAAAAAAATAGTTTACGCCTTACTTATAGGTAAAGCGGCCACAGTTAACATATGTATAAATGTATAAAACAATTATAAATAGTCAATTTTTTAATATGATCTACATGTCTAGTTCTTTCAAAAAAGTTGGTCTTATTCACCTGCATAAGGATATAAGTTAGCTCAATAGCTGAGTTACATTGCTGCTGAATTTCAGCAGTTAAACTTAACTATTAACTGCTCTTACTGCTGTCTTCAAAGGTTTTTGTATTTTTTAAACCCAATTTAACGTTCACAAAAATTAGTAACACACAATTCACTACTTTCCAGGATTAAAGTCATGCATCATAGCCTGAAAATCTTGAAATGTTTTCAATAGATGGTTGTCAGGCGATTACATTTGTTTTAAAAAGGTCAAACAGCTTCGTTAGTTCTGTTTCGTTTTCTTCCCCTTATTGAAGCGTCGAGCACAAAACCCAATTCTTTCTTCAACAAATAGAACAGTGTTTCTTGTACATGCACCCCAAGCTTTAGATTCCATATTTTTTATCTTGAATGCACACAAGGATATGGAAGAATTTGTATTCGTATCAAAAAGACAGAAGAATAGAAGCAATGATTTTTTTTTCTTTCTCTTCTTTCCCTTCTTCCTCTGATACATTTAGATTTAGAGTTATTTGCGCTTTCTCTTCTAAGGTTGATGCATGCTTTGATACTGTTTTAGTTATGCAAGAACGAAAGATTATGTTTGTTATCCCAAAAGGAATTGTTATCACGCATAGATGTTTCTGGTTGTGAATGCAAAAATCGGGTTTTGAATTCTTTTCCAAAGTAATATATAAACATTACTCTTACTCTATGTTGCTCGTATTTTTTTTCTCCAAAATGACATTTTTGTTTTTAATATAAGTAATTGTCATTTATTACTCTTCTTTGTCGTTGTGTTTCTTTTCCTTTGAAGAGTCAAGTAAAAGTTCTTCGATTTCCCTCCGGGGTTTTATTTGCATAAAATTCATTTTCTTTGCAAGTTTCATAATATGTAACAATACTTTTCTAAATTATAATATTACCTTTTCTTATGGAGGCAAGCAAAATCAGAAAATTTCGGGTAATTGAAAAAAAAAGACGATTCAGTATTTACTTTTCATGAAAGATCTGTACTGTGATATATTTATATTGGTAATATTTTTTTTTTTCCTCAGTTTTTTTAGTGGTAGTTATTCGTAACGGTTAAAGTAATGGCCATTCAACATTTGTTTTTGAAACAGTTCTGATAGTAGAAGAAAAGCTGTGTATTTGTTTAAAAAAGGAATTACACGACAAAGGGTTTTTAGATGCTAGTTTAAAATATAATAATTGAAATTAATACTTTTAAACAAACCTCAGTAGTACGATTAATGGTGATTTCCATCTAATCCTTAAAGCTCTTAGAACAATAACAATCCTGATAGAATTACATGCATTTCTGAATGTCTCTTAACGTATAACAACCAGCCATATATGCCGATTTTAAGGGATAACAATCTTTCAATGATTTTATTTTGAAAGATAAACAAAAGATTCGAGTCCTTTTCTATTATTCGAATCATTTTGACAAAATATGCAACTATATTTTTTCTTCCATCGTTATTATTATCACTGGTCTTAGTGGAAAATAAACAAATACTTTAAAATAACATAAAAAAAAGGTAAAAGCGTCAAATCTGAGGGAATTACAAAGTGTTTCATTGAAATTGACGAGATTATACGTATCGAAATGTGCAGGTATAATTATAAAATGTGTAGTATAATCAATAAAGAAAATCTTTTTTTTAAGCATATTTTGTTGCACCAATTAAAAGGCTCTATTGCATTAGTTATAATGAATCTTAAAATCATTAATATTATTAAATAAGCAACATATAATCATCCTAAGCTACATTTAAAGAAAAATCGTTTTCGTGTGCCTTTTTCCAGCACCACTGCTCGTGATGTAATTTAAAGGGGGGAGCTAAAAACATGTGTCATTCCTATTGTTTACGCAGGGAAATATTTCTTCCACCAAGTCATTCTTAATTCCTATTTTGAGCATATTTATAAGTTGTATCAATTTTATACAAATGGAAGCAACATTCTTTAAAAGTAGGTTAATATTCCTAATGATTATCGCTTACTTTTCAATAACGATTCCTCATTATACTTAAATGTGCAAACATAACGCTAAACACAGCATTTAATTTTTATAAATGAATAAATTTTCGTTTATGGGATACTTGGAAGTTATCTCTTAGCAGGTCGATCTAAGTCTCATTAACGCAACATAATGCAAATCTACTTTCCCGCCTCTTTCAACTTCAATTTGGCATACAAATACGGCAGCCCATGTCCGGAGCGGGTGATAATAGGGAGATGAACCCATTATTCCAAGCGACTATCATTCTAAAATTGCAGCGAACTTTAAATGTGTAAGTATATTTGAAGAGGGAAATTGGAACCGTGTTTCACATTATTCATGTTTTCTGCAAATTCTTACTTCAAGGTGCAATTAAAAAACAATGTATACACATTTGTACCCAATTTCATTTGCGTAAAATAATTTCTTGTACTGAAAAAATATATTATAATATAGTTAATTGCCGTGTCAAGTTTATTTAAATTGGAATAGTTTAGTGTACGAATTCACTTGTACGTTTTATGTAGTAAATAAAGTATAAGTATGTCCACACACACACACATATTTATAATTTAAAGGAAGTCCTTTTTAACCCCCAACCCCCCGATCCTTTTAATGTAAAATAATCATGCTCTTTTGCTTAAATGCATGCACACCTTCTGAAATCCAGATAACGAATTTTTGTTATTTAAAGTATTATACCAAATAAATAAATGAAATACATTACATTAATAATCAGTAGCTTAATAAAAAAAGAAAACCACCAACTATTTTATTTATCCCCTAACTTAGCACGCGACCATAGTACCATGATAGCGAAGCTAGTTCCAATCACTTAGTAATTCGTAGAAAAAATCACGAGTATCACTTAGTATTTCGTATTTTTTATTAGAAATGCTAGCCTGTCTTTAATGCAATTGAAGCTTATTGTTTTGAAACTTCTTTCTGTTAGTACCATTAGAAAGAACATATTTTTTCCTGTGAAACTGGTTTTTATGATTTTTTGGTTTTGTTTTTTGTTTTTCGTTTTCACCTTGATAATAGAATTATAGAATACGAGCTTTTGAATTAGTTTTGTTCAAAACTAATGACATCATAAAATCTAATAATTTTATTTTTCACCACATTTTGTCATTTGTGCTACACAAACTCTAATGAGCTTAAACTCCCGAAAATACTGGAACTTGTTGCCTAAAAGTATGGGAAAATAGGCAGGTTTAACCCACTTTTTACAAATTTAGATTTCTACCTTTTTTTGTCTAACAGAAAGAAAATTTCCAAATTGAAATGATTCAATTTCTCAAGATGCCTGAAAACGTTTCACGTTATTATGTTTTGTTAAACAGCATTAAATTTTATTTAGATTACTAGCTGCCAGGGCAGCTAGATTAGCTTCCTGCGGCATGTTGATGCATAACGTGCTCCTTCTCTAACTTTTACCTCATTTTGAAGTTATATTATTTGATAGAATTTAATGTTCATTCGATTTCAAGACATACCACGCACGTGGCCCGGCGTTGCACGGGTGCTTCGTGCCATGAAAGTAGTAAGGAAATTTTCAAGAAACTACTCCCCGCCAAGGCGGCTTGCTAACAGGCGCTTCACGCCATCACTTTTTTCCTACATCAAAAAAATCATACGAATTATTGAGATGCTACGCGCCTTCAAGATGGTGAGGAGAGTTTCAGTAAGTTCAGCTCGCTCAAATTAAAAAAGCAGACATAGATACTCAGTTTTTAACATAAGTAGATGGCTTTTCAACAAATGAATGTCATCTTGATTAATGGTGACTGGGAGGCGTTAAAAATGTCGTGGTCACAAAGTCCTCCAAGTGAAACGATACCTCTGGGGGTGCTAGGGCCTATGGTTTGCTCGACCCTAGGTTCTGGTTCAAAATTAAGAACAGAGCGCTCTTCAGGGCCTTATCCCGGTTAAACCACTAAGCTGGTAGGTACGGGTAGAGCCGCTATATAGACAGGCCGACGCATCAAGATAAAGTTTCACCACTTTGGATCCAATTCCTTAACTTTTACTTTCAACTTTTCATTGTTGCGGAGTAGGGTTACCAGAAAAAAATTTTGGCGCATTGCTAATCTTTGCCAAATCCACGTGCCGCTAATAATTGCTCACAGTGAAAAATTACCAAAACGCGATTACTGGCCAGAAAAGACAACCACTCAAACACGCGCTGGATCCAAAGTGGTGAAACTTAATCTTGATGCGCCGGCTCATCTATATAGGGGCCTTAGGTACGGGGGACCCTGGAGAGTGAAATGAAATGAAATGAACAAATGAATGTTTAAAAATATTACCAGTAGCTAGCGATAAAAATACTACGTAAGTAACCCGCTTGTGAGTTTCGTGTTTGATTTAGTTAAGCCTTCATTCCAAATTCTCATTATCACTGTTATCACTGTTTCATAGCAACAACGGTTTGCAAGAATGGATTTCATATTTAATCATTTATTAGGCTTAATCGCTTTAAACTTGACTACTTATTAATTGATATCTTCGCTAATTAAAATCGTATAATCATATAGATTGAAACTAATGAAGCCTGAAAAATTACCTATCTATCGGTACCTGGTTCGACTTTCAGTTCATTGGCGTTCAGGAGAAATAAGCGTGACATAGAAAGATATAAAGAAAGATAGAAAGATAGTTAGAAAGATACTCAGTTTTTAATATAAGTAGACTAGCTGCCAGGGCAGCTAGATTAGCTTCCTGCGGCATGTTGATGCATAAGTTCCCCCCTCTCTAACTTTTACCTTATTCTGAAGTTATATTATTTGATATAATTTAATGTTCATTCAATTTCAAGACATACCACGCACGTGGCCCGGCGTTGCACGGGCACTTCGTGCCCTGAAAGTAGTGAGAAAAAAATTTAAAGAAACTACTCCCCGCCAAGGCGGCTCGCTTACAGGCGCTTCACGCCTTTACTTTTTTCCTATATAAAAAATCATTCGAATTATTGAGATGCTACGCGTCTTCAAGATGGTGTGGATAGTTTCAGTAGGTTCAGCTCGCTCAAAGAAAAAAAAGCAGACATAGACACTCAGTTTTTAACATAAGTAGATGGCTTTTCAACAAATGAATGTTTAACAATATTACCAGTAGCTAGCGATAAAAATACTACGTAAGTAACCCGCTTATGAGTTTCGTGTTTGATTTAGTTAAGCCTTCATTCAAAATTCTCATTATCATTGTTATCACTGTTTCATAGCAACGACGGTTTGCAAGAATGGATTTCATATTTAATCATTTATTAGGCTTAATCGCTTTAAACTTGACTACTTATTAATTGATATCTTCGCTAATTAAAATCGTATAATTATATAGATTGAAACTAATGAAGCCTGAAAAATTACCTATCTATCGGTACCTGGTTCGACTTTCAGTTCATTGGCGTTCAGGAGAAAGAAGCGTGACACAGAAAGATAATTAGTAGGAAAGATAGTTAGAAAGCTACTCAGTTTTTAATATAAGTAGACTAGCTGCCAGGGCAGCTAGATTAGCTTCCTGCGGCATGTTTCTGAAGTTATATTATTTGATATAATTTAATGTTCATTCGATTTCAAGACATACCACGCACGTGGCCCGGCGTTGCACGGGCACTTCGTGCCCTGAAAGTAGTGAGAAAAAATTTCAAGAAACTACTCCCCGCCAAGGCGGCTCGCTTACAGGCGCTTCACGCCTTTACTTTTTTCCTATATAAAAAAAATCATTCGAATTATTGAGATGCTTCGCGCCTTCAAGATGGCGAGGAAAGTTTTAGTAAGTTCAGCTCGCTCAAAGGAAAAAAGCCGACATAGATACTCAGTTTTTAATATAAGTAGATGGCTCTTCAACAAATAAATGTTTCAAAATATTACCAGTAGCTAGCGATAAAAATTCTACGTAAGTGGCCCGCTTATGAGTTCCGTGTTTGATTTAGTAAAGCCTTCATTCAAAATTCTCATTATCATTGTTATCACTGTTTCATAGCAACGACAGTTTGCAAGAATGGACTTCATATTTAATCATTTATTAGGCTTAATCGCTTTAAACTTGACTACTTATTAATTGATACCTTCGCTAATTAAAATCGTATAATTATATAGATTGAAACTAATGAAGCTTGAAAAATTACCTATCTATCTAATATCTTTAAACGAGCAATTCTTGTATATATATTTATTTATATATATATTTATTTTTCGGATCTCGAAAACGGCTCTAACGATTTCGATAAAATTTTGTATTTAGATAGAGTTTTGGTTTTTGAGTTCATCTACGTCGGCGTATTTTCTGTAAAAACGCGAGTTTTCCCAAAAAACCCCGTTTTCTTTGTGCCTTCATTGAAAGTTTGAAAAGCTTTTATTTCGCCATTTTCTTTATGAGTACTTTCTTTCTTACTGTTTCCGTGGCGACCACGTTTTGTTTAACAATTGGATTTCATATTTAATCACATCAGCGCAAGCTCAAATTATGGTATTTGGCAACGTTAAATTGTTATTGTTTTTGAAATGTTAAAGCAAGGCTTCACTAGATAACAGGCTGTTTCATTTATTCAAAATGCATGGGGTAAAAGCAATGGTAATTGTCCACCGACATCTATTGCATTGTATGGTAACTTACATTATATAAAAATCAGATTACTTTTTACTTTTCAAGTGCGATTTCAAAATTGAGTATAAAAGTGTTATAGTTTTAAAATACTTTTTTTCCTCCTCAAGTGTGTTTAGTAAGATATTTCAGGTAAAAAATCAATAATATGAAACTCAATTTTCTTAAAATATTAAGTTTCGAAACAAAGTTACATCTATCGAATATCTTTAGACGAGCAATTCTTGTACAAAAATATTTCGGATCTCGAAAACGCCTCTAACGATTTCGTTAAATTTTGTAAGAAGATAGAGTTTTGGTTTTTTAAAACAAATTACGGCTGTTTTAAATGCGTAATTGCAACCAAAATCTTAAAAATGTTTTTCAAGTTTATCTAAATAAGTACTTCGCATTTTAGAAAAAAACACAGAGTTTACAAACCTCTTTTTTTTTTTTTTAACCGAGTGGGCTCGGTCCCCTGGTACTAGGTACCTGGTTCGACTTTCATATCATTGGCGTTCAGGAGAAAGAAGCGTGACATAGAAAGATAGTTAGAAAGATAGAAAGAAAGATAGTTAGAAAGATACTCAGTTTTTAATATAAGTAGATATATTACTTTTTGTATTAATAATATTTCAAGAGTGTTCACATTTTGTCAAAACTCATCTCTTGAAGGAGGTTTAACCCCAAGTCCATCATTAAGGTGGGGGGGGGGGGGGGGTAAATTGCCCTAACATGTAGGCGCCCACTTACATGTAAATCAATGTATTTACATATAAGTGGGCGTGGTTTTTATGTTTCCAATGAAATTGCATTGTGTTTGGACCCTTTGCTCCCCAAAAATAATTCAATACGTTCATTAATTTCAGTATTTGACTAGTGAAATCGAATTAATTTCTTGTTTTTTCTTTTCAGACTTCGTGGAATGCACTCAACCTTAGCGGCCACGTCACAGAACTTTGTGGATAATCAAGAAACAGTGAAGTCCGGTTAATAAAATCAGTGGTTAATTGAATCAACCGCTTTAATAAACCAAATCGTCAGAAAAGGAACCAAATCCAAGTTTGTTCACTGCTCATATACGCTGTTGTTTATACAGTATAATACTGACAGCAGAGGCTCCAGATTAAAACTGTAAAAGCGCAGTAATAAACTGTAAAACTAGCTATTTTACAGTTAAGCACTTTAAAACTAGCAATTTTATAGTTTATTAGTGTAGAAATAGCAATATTGCCATTAAAGCAGCTGTATAATACTCTAAGAATAACAGTACAGTTCTGACCACAGAGGTTAAACTTTAAAATTGTAAAATTCACAGTAAACACTGGAAATTTTACAGTCTTCTACTGTAAAATTAGCAATTTTAGTTCATTACTGTAAAATTAGCTGTATTATACTGTAAAAACATTTAATTTCAACAGTGTTGAACTATACACTTTATTGAGTCAATGTTGTTTAGAACAAAGGTCATTCCTATAAGCTTGGGCCACTGCATTACTAAATATATAAAATTTAAAGCTCTCCTTTTGACCTACTAAACAAAGAAAGCAAACTAGCATTCCATACTTCCCATAATTGCCGCTATATTCGTTAGAAAAGAGCTGTCCATCGGGAATTACATAAGAATGGCGGCAACATTAAATTTAGTATCAGGTCTCTCGCCGTTATTGATTTATTGCGAATAACGAATATGCAAAATAGGGAGATCATTAACTGCTTTGGCTAAATGACTTTCGTCATTAATGTTCGGATCTTTTGTTCACAAGACTTGAAACGAGAAATTACGGGCATCATTCAAATGCATTCCAATGTTCAGAGGACAAATACAAGTTCGGTGACGCACTGATAATTATAAATCACTTTAACATTCATTTCTAAGGAACCAAATTTCATGCATAAATTTCGATTTCAAACTGCTTGAGCCCGAATGGGTTGGTTGTTCATGGAATATCGTGATTGCATAACTGTTATCAAATTTAAACTTTTGGTGGGATGATTTATCTTGGAAATTATATTCGGATCTAGTATCGTAAATTGCTTGAAAGCGAATAATGGTTAGAAATTTAAAAACATGTTACTAGAATACTGTGTTTAAAAATTTCATGAAGTTGATAATGGGATAAATGCGGCAATAAATTCCTTTCGAGCTGAAAGTGAACTTAGATGAGCGTTAGAGTAATTACTTTTAACTATAGTGCAATAAATTTTAAGATTGCGTCCATAATAATTATTAGTTTCATCACTAGTAGCATGACTATAGTTTTGAAAGATAAGAATTTTTATGTCTTTACTAAAATGAAATTATCTTTTTGGTTAATTTGTAAGGTTCAAGTTAATATAAGAGTGCATGTCAGACAATTTCTGTATATTACATCAGTCATCTAATTGATTTGCTTTGAACTCATCTATGCTTCAATGTCATAACAATTTTTAAAAAATCTAAATAATCTGCATTCTAATATTATCAGCAGTTTATTGCGGTCAAATGTATTTTCAGAAAAATATTTCTAGAAAATTACAAAGACAAATTTTTATAAAATAAGCTAAAAATATGAGAAAAAAGTGATGAAAAAAAGTCATAAATTACACGATAAATAACTAAGAGTATTCTGAATAGAAAGCTAAATTCAATAAAAACTGTAAATTACTAATAAGTTGTTTTAATTTAATTTTAATTTCTAGGTAAATGCAATATTTTTCTCTGAAGCTTTTTGATGCAACATTGTGCCAAGTGTTAGATTTCGTACAACGCTATAACTTGTCGCCCCCTCCCCCCATGTTGACACATTTTGTTAGTTTCTGCGTTACACTAATTTTAACTACGGATTCCGTACTTTCGTTTTTACTTTTTATCATTTTTAGAAACAGGAAATTATAGTATGCCAAAAGTTTGAAATAACTTACTGCCAACATAAATACAGTCAACTTTTTAAATGTACAAAAATAATAAATTACAGATTAAATTAATAAATTTATTACATTTTGATCTTTAAAATAATTTGTAATCTAATTGCTTTTCTTGCAAACGTTTATTGAAGTATCTTAAATTAACCGTTACCACTTAAGTTCTTAAAACTCAGTGCGTAGATTTCTTCACGTCACCAAAGAAAAAAAAATCAGTAATGCTATATTTTAAACTACGTCTAGAAAACGATATTTTCTAATAATTAGAATATTGAACTTAGTCACTAATCTTATAATTGGCAAAGTAATTAAATCACCTCGTATATTCACGATAAGGGCATTATATTTCATTAACCAAGATTATTTTTTAATGCGGTTTGCGGTTAACGCTTTATTTCACCATCAAGTAAAGTGCATAAGCTTTTAATAATATGAATCAATTTGGCATGCTTCGTCAAACTTGGTATACAATTTCGTTCTTATTAAATAAAAGGACTTATTTTATGTTGATTTTTCTTGAGAGTTTAGTAATAGTTGCTCAGTTAATGTTTGGGAAATGATTGTAAAGTGAACGTGTAACAAAGAGAAATATTCAAAATACATAACAGTTAATACATAAGCAACAGTTACATGGACATCTGACACGAATAATTGACAACAAATATATATATATATATATATATATATATATATACAGGGTGTCCACTCCAATCGTGGACCAATAGCTAATTTCTAAACCGTTAGAGATAAGCATATAGTTTATTTAGGAAAAAATCTCAAAACTATGAAAGGAATTTTGGGTCTATTCAATGTTTTTCAAAAAATCAAATTTTGAAAGAGTTACGAAATTTAAATTTTTATACAGGCCCCCAGTCCTATCAATCATATTCAGTAAAACATTCTTGACACTGTAACGTTTAAAAATAAAAAAAAAATCACTCTTCTACCACAAAAATTGACCGAGTTATGACGTTTTGAAAAATCAAGATTTTGAAGGATTTCGTATACGGTCCCTTGAGCGATCTCTCGATGACGTCATGAAACAATGCAAAATCTTGATTTTTCAAAACGTCATAACTCGGTCAATTTTTGTGGTAGAAGAGTGATTTTTGTTTTTAGTTTTAAACGTTACAGTGTCAAGAATGTTTTACTAAATATGATTGATAGTACTGGGGGGCTGTATAAAAATTTAAATTTCGTAACTCTTTCAAAATTTGATTTTTTGAAAAACATTGAATAGAACCGAAATTCCTTTCATAATTTGGAGATTTTTTCCTATATAAACTATATGCTTATCTCTAACGGTTTAGAAATTAGCTATTGGTCCACGATTGGAGTGGACACCCTGTGTGTATATATATATATATATATATATATATATATATATATATATATATATATATATATATATATATATATATATATATATATATATATATATATATATATATATATATATTTATATATATATACTAGCTTAATACCCGGCGTTGCCCGGGTGCTTATTAATACAACATAGCATTCAGGGAAAAAAAGTTTGAAAGAGTTCTATTCATATGGGTATAAAATAATTTGCATCAATCTGTCTCTTGGGTACAAACTTTGAAAAAAACTAAAATTTTACAGAAAGTTAAACGTTTACAGAAAAATAGTCTTATCAAAAGGTGAAAATGAAAGATAAATGTTGTCTGTGCCTTGCCGCGTCCACTGGCATAAAATATATGCACATGGAAGTGAAAAAAATGCATCAATTTCACCCGCCAAATTTAAAATATTAACTATAATAATATAACAATAGCAAATTAACGGTATTCCCATGGGTACATCTTTTTCCAGTGCCTTTGCGAACGTTTTTCTTCATATTTATGAGTCAAATTTTCTAGTCGATAATGACCTTGAGGCCTTCAGGTACATTGATGACATCATTATTTTTAACAACAGTAACTTCCATAATCTCTACAAGGATATTTATCCAAAAGAGCTTTTGCTTAAACAAACAAATAGTAACAACACTGCTTCTTTTCTCGACATTTATATTAAATTAGAAGATAAAGATGTCAATCTAGCACTATATGACAAACGTAAAGATTTCAACTTTAAAGTGCACTCACTTATCCATTTTCACAGTTGTCTAAGTAAAAAGGTTTTCAAGAACATTATCATCTCCCAAATTTCCCGATACAAAAAAATTTGCAACAATAATTCAAATCTAGACTCAGCAATAAGACAATTAATTGTAACTTTATCTGAAAACTGCTACCCCGCGAATTTGACCAACAGTCTTATCAGTAGCGCATTGAAAAGGCCTCAGGTTGGTAGTTCTTACATTGTTTATTGAAAGTTCTTTTTTTGTATTTATTGTAATTTCATGTCATCTGTTCTATTTGAATTTTATTGATTATATATAGTGTCTTTTGAATTGTATTCTCTCGTGTATATGCATAAATGAATTGGACTTCCAGTGACCTACTGCTTGTTTGTGAGATGTCGGGGGCTAAAAGTTGCATCTTTTGAGGCGATTTGCCTGCATCTTGCTAGAAACATCTCACTCCACTTTTCCCTACCCTAGGGGGGTCCCCCTGATGAAGGCCCCAGGGTCTTTTGGGAATTTTATCTTTACTTCAGTTTTTAACAGATTTTGCACAAGATTTTATACTTCTATTTATAAATATATATATATATATATATATGAGAGATTATATAAGTAATATTATATCTCTCTTTATCTCTGTGTATATATTCACTGTAAAAAATGTAGATGTTTTTACAGAATAATACAGCTAATTTTATAGTAACAAACTGTAAAAATTGCTAACTTTACAGTAATAAACTGCGAAATTGCTAATTTTACACTAATAAACTGTAAAAGTGCTGCTTTACAGTAATCAACTGTATAATTGCTGATTTTACTGTTCATTACTGAACATTTTACAGTTTTAAACTGGAACTTCTGTGCTGCAAGTATTATACTGTAAAAATCAACAATTTTTTTGTAGCATATATATACACTGGCGGAAAAAAAAATCCCAACACCAAGAAAAAATTGTCGTAGAGTAATGAAATTTGGGTAATGCAATTGTCTAGTTAGCATGTTTAATTGATTAAATGTACAAGATCACTGGCTAATTTAAGCTCAAGAAAATGCTGTGCAAATGTAAAATTATGTTAATTTAATAGAGGGTGTAACCTCCAGAATTTTGAAGGCAAGCCTGCAAGCGTACATGCATTATGTCATACAGGCACCGAATGTCACTTTGTGGTATGGACTTCCATGTTTGTTGCACTTGCTGTGTCAATACTAGGACCGTCATTGCTGACTGTGGATGATGCTCGAGGTGCCATCCCATGATATCCCATACGTTATCAATTGGAGACAGACCTGGTGATTTTGCAGATCATGGTAACATGTCAGCACTCTGTAGAGCACATAGCGTTACAGCAGCGATGTGAGGGTGAGCGTTATCCGGTTTGAAAACGCCCCCTTGAATGCTACTCATGAAGGGCTGTACTACTGGTTAAATTAATAGACTAACGACAAATTTTCAGTCAGTGAGTTTGGGATAACCACAAGAATGCCCCTGCTGTCGTAGGAAATTGCTCCAGAGACCATAACTCCAGGTGTGAGTCCCGTGTGCCTAGGCCGTAGACCGCTTGGATGCAGGCGGTCCCCTGGCCTCCTTCTGACCAATATACAGCCACCACTGGCACTAATTCAGAATCTGTTTTCATCAAAAATTACAACAGATCCCCACTCCGACCTCCAGTGAGCTCTGTCGTGGCCCCACTGCCGTCGGAAAAGGCAATGGTTTGCAGTCAATGGAATACCGGCTACAGGATGCCTGGCTCAGAACTGTCCTTGAAGTAAACAGTTTCTTACCGTTCCTTGGGTCACGACGGTACCAACTGCAGCTCGAATGTCAGCCGCAGATGCAGTACGATGCGCCACAGCCGTACGCAAGATTCGGCGATCTTCCTTCTCAGTAGTGACACGTGGCAGCTCGGAACTCGATCTTCTTGAGGTAGTACCATCCCTTGCCCATGGTATACGCCCAAAATGTCGCGGCCGAAATGTCGTGGGCCAAAATGTCGCGGCCGAAATGTCGTGGGCCAAAATGTCGCGGCCAAAATGTCGCTGGGAAAAAATGTCGCGGGCCAAAATGTCGCGGGTCAAAATGTCGCCGGTCCAAAATGTCGCCGGGCCAAAATGTCGCGGTCTAAAATGTCGCTGGTCAAAATGTCGCCGGTCCAAAATGTCGCCGGGCCAAAATGTCGCGATCTAAAATGTCGCTGGTCAAAATGTCGCCGGTCCAAAATGTCGCGGTCCAAAATGTCGCGAGCAAAAATGTCGAAGGTCCAAAATGTCGTGGGCCAAAATGTCGCCGGTCCAAAATGTCGTGTGTCCGAAATGTCGCCGGTCCAAAATGTCGCGTGTCCGAAATATCGCCGGTCAAAAATGTCGCGTGTCCAAAATGTCGCCGGTCAAAAACGTCGCGTGTCCAAAATGTCGCCGGTCAAAAATGTCGCGTGTCCAAAATGTCGCCGGTCAAAAATGTCGCGTGTTCAAAATGTCGCGTGTCCAAAATATCGCCGGTCAAAAATGTCGCGGGCAAAAATGTCGCCAGTTCAAATGTCGTCAGACAAAAATGTAGAGGATCCGACATTGATAGTACCAAAAATTAAATTATATGAAAAGGCTTTTTTACACCAAATTAGCAAAAGATTGCTAATTGCTGTTGATGAACGTGTGCGTTAATGATAGAATGGACTAAAATTTTTGAAAAATACTAAAAAAAAAAAATTACCCTTTCGGCTTGTAACCGTTTCGAGCGTTTTCCAAGAAACAAATAGTTATCAAACAAGCGTCCGTTATTTATTTACAATAGCTTATTTCACCGTGACTCGCTATCTACCAACTTAAAAACGAATAGATTAGCAGCTCAAGCCAAGTTTAATTGATATCGAAAGGAAAATTTATGTGTTAAAAAAGAAGTTGAAGAAATGTGAAATGAATAAGACAGATATATGTACAATGTTTGACATTTGTTTTTGTTAAAATTTCTTACATGATCGAAAGCAAGTCTATATAATTTAAGTGATAGAGGTGTTTTTATTTTCTTCTTCATAAAATGTGTAAAAGAAAGTATTGGATCAGTGAAAAATTGTCAATTTGGAAGAATTTACACGTTCTGATGTGTGCTGAATTCAATTTTATCGTTTATTTTTTTGGGGCGACTCTACCACAAAACTTACTACGTAAATTGGAATGAAATTCGGTACATACATATACCAACGAATATGTGGTTCAGTGCTGATTGGTTTTTGCCGCTAGTTCTTCCAAGTTTTTACATGCAAGAATGTAATGGAACGTTTTCAGCATAGCGTGATTACTATGTCTGAAGAAGGTTCAGACGAAATCAAATAAAAATTGGCCCATAAGAAGCCTTCAGAAAATACGCCACATCATCGTGAAAGCAGAGCAATTGAACTTTTTATTTTTCATTATTTGTAAGTGATGTATATCAAGAAGTAATGCAAGTATTCAGACAAAATTTTGTTTCTAGAAGAATCTTAAAGGTAGAGATGCTTATTCATTTCTGGCGTTAATTAGCTCAGACATAGTACTGTACCTTCGTTACAATCAGTATTTAAATGTGGAGTTGAATATAATACCATTTTTTCTCTTGAAATTTCACCTCCCCTTCCACCACTTAGTTGTTACAAAGAAAGCAATAATTACATGAACTAATTTGATTTCAAACGTCCCCAATAACTCTTAAAGAAAATGTTCTAGAAGAAAATTGCCGGCTACGCGGTGATTAAACGGTATTCCGTTTTTGCAAAAGGCAAAAAAAAAAGCCTTTACAGCAAATTTATTTGTTTAATTTCTTAGTGTGAAAAAAAGAAATAATCCTAAATATACTTTAAAAAAAACTAAAAAATACGCTTTTAGAGTAAATCAAATTCAAAAGAAGATTTTGAAAACTGTTGAATATCCGCTAAGTTTACTTGCACTTATAATATGCATTTTGTGGACGATCGATGCCCTACTCAGAACTAATGGCAAATGCACTTATTATGCATCAACATGCAATATAGTTTAGCCTTTAGTAATAATAATGGTTTTTAACATATTACTTTTACGTTTGTAAAGAACGTGAATTTTATCTTTGACTCTCAAGGGGACCTTACAGGTTATCACTCACCGATTTTGATGAGTTTTATATATTATGTAGAGGGACCCACCCTAAGTATTTTAGCAAAAATATATTCCTCAATGCGCCTTAGTTTTTGAGATATAACGATCCAAAGTTCAGCTCGAAGTTGTTACAGAGGTACGGTTGAGCAGTGGGCACAACAGCGGCCGTAGCCCAGTGAGCAAGGTCCCCCACTCCGACCGCTGGAGGTCTGGGGATCGAGTCCCGTGAATTAACAATATTAAAAATTGAAAAAAAAAAATATTTTCTAAATGAATAAATAAATAAAATAAAAATGAATAATTAAACGATTTTCCATTAACTATCGAATTTTTTTCGATATTAAAGAAAAAAAAAATACGTCACGGGACTCGATCCCCAGACCTCCAGCGGTCGAAGTGGGGGACCTTGCTCACTGGGCTACGGCCGCTGTTGTGACCACTGATCAACCGTACCTCTATAATAACTTCGAGCTGAACTTTGGATCGTCGTTATATCTCGGAAACTAAGGCGTATTGGGGCATATCCTTTTGCTAAAATACTTAGGGTGGGTCCCTCTACATAATATATAAAACTCATCAAAATCGGTGAGTGACAACCTGTAAGGTCCCCTTGTCAGAGTTACATACCTACAAACAAACAAACAAAAAACAAACAAACCCACATGTGAAACTAATAAAAGCGTATTAAAAAGGAAGAAATTTAGCGTCCCTGGGCCCTAGTACAGCCCTGAATAAACTATGGCATTATTTTGGTACTTAAATAATTTAAGCGTTAGAAGAAATCAATTTAGTTACATTTTTGTTAATAAATTAAGCTAATTTTCTAAACTGTTACGTTTAAAAAAGTTACTAAACAGGTGTATTTATCATATCGTGATAAGCTTATTAGTAAAATTGAGCTACATAATTAAGCTGCATTGAATTTGTGAATTGCTGGAAACATTAAATCTGTACTATGCACTTAGTGTCATTTAGGAACGGCTATATATTGGACTGGAAACATTTTGGACCGGCGGCCTTTCGGACCGGCGTTATTTTGGACCGGCGACATTTTGGCCCGGCGACCTTTTTGACCGGCGACATTTTGGCCCGGCGACATTTTGGACTGGCGACATTTTGGACCGGCGACATTCTGGCCTGGCGACATTTTTGACTGGCGACATTTTGGCCCGGCGACATTTTTGACTGGCGACATTTTGGCCCGGCGACATTTTTGACCGGCGACATTTTGGCCCGGCGACATTTTGGCCTGGCGACATTTTTGACCGGCGACATTTTGGCCTGGCGACATTTTTGACCGGCGACATTCTGGCCCGGCGACATTTTGGCCCGCGTTATTTTGGGCAGACGATATTTTGGACCGGCGACATTTTGGCCCGCGACATTTTAGCCCGCGACATTTTGGACCGGCGACATTTTGGCCCGCGACATTTTAGCCCGCGACATTTTGGCTCGGCGACATTTTTGCCGCGACATTTTGGCCCGCGACATTTCGGCCGCGACATTTTGACCCCAAACCCTTGCCCATAGCTTCCAATAATCATGCATGGTGGAAACATTCCCACCCAAGTCTTTCTGCAATATCGCGAAATGAAAATTCACTTTCTCGTAGCCAATTTGTACGACCTCGTTTAAACTCGGTTAGCTGTTGATAATGGCTTCTTCGTCTTCTTAAAAGGTATTCCTGACTAACATGAACGCAATTCGTCCAATTTCACGGAAAAATAATACACACGAGCTTCACAACACGCTTTTAAAACAAGCCTTATTTGCATGTTCTGAGTGACGCCAGCTGCGCCACACTTATGCTCGGAACACGAAATATCAATCGATGTCATCTTTCAGTTGTATAAACATGCCTACCAAATTTCGTTTATCTAACACAAGTCTTTCTTGGTGTTGGGATTTTTTTTTCCGCCAGTGTATATATATATATATATATATGTGTGTGTGTGTGTGTGTGTGTGTGTGTGTGTGTGTGTGGGTGGGTGGGTGTGGGTGGGTGGGTGGGTGTATTTATTGTAATTTTTGTTGAAATGAAATCATTTTTCAACTATGGATATGTATTCTGATTTTCATAGGCCATTTGGGAAGGTTTTAGAAAAAACCCATAAAATACGATTTAATTTAGTTAAAAGCTTCTTTCTATGCTCTTCTGACCGATCTATATTTTTGAAAATAGCTAACATAGATATAGAAACTGCATTGTAAATTTCAGTCCTTTACTGAATTCTCTACGAAAACGAGCATAGCTATAATCCTTAAGAGCACGTTGTGAATTCACGGCCTTCTTGTGTAAACTATGCAGATTTTTATTCCTCTCTCATGATTCTGGAAGGTTATTTGAACAAAAGCAACATATTTCTTTTTTAAAATATTTTTCGGAGATTAGCATAAGAAAGCCGTTCGCATTTTGCAGGAGGGAAATGGAATGGAACTTAGGAGTGGTTAAAGCAAGAATCTTTGCATAATGTATTTTTTTAAATAACGGCACCGCGTTCAAAGGGAATGTCTAAAGAACTAATTTTAATCTAACAAATATATTTGAAAGTTGATGGTATTTAATATGTTCAATATTTATTTAATTTAAGTTCCTCGGAAATGAAATAAAACCATTTACACATGCCGCATGGATAAGAAAATGTTTCCAAAATTATATGTTTTAAAAAGTAGCGCCGTTTAAATTTTGTAACGACTTTGCTTTAGGAAACATTTATAGCACTTTTAAACTGAAAATTATCAAAAATCTATAATGGTCAAGCAAAAAGTAAAATTTTTCAATTTCTTATCGCACAAAAAATTCATATTATTTCATACCAACGTTTCTAGATTACAAGGAACCCACTTTTCAATGTCCAGGCGTGTGAGCTTTAGGATCAAAAGTCCTCCAAAAAAAAAACCATCCCCAAGCTCACAATTTGCCGAGTCTGTTAATTTTATTAGGTATTTATTCGAATTTTTGCTTCAGCATATCTCAAACCGCGACTTAAAAATATCGTAACTCAAAGTACGTGCATTTCTGCTTAATTATTGGTCTATGTCATCTAAAATTACATTAGGGTTATTTTACTCTTTTAGTAACCATACTATCTTTTACAGAACAGTATGCTTGAAATTTGGGTTGAAAAAATGAACTTTAATGGCTAGTTTTTATTATTATTTCTTTTTTTTTCAATAATTATGATTCTAAAATTTTTTTTCTACACGGTCAGGGTCATATAATGATCAAAATGCGGTTCATATCTACCTTTTATCGCCTGTTGCTAAATATTGGTAGAAATCAATACATTATTTTATGTTGCGGCTAAGTAAATGTTCTCTTAGAACAGAAAGAAAATAGATCAAATTTAATTTAAACTGTACGGATGCTGTATTTCATCTTCAATTATAAAAAAATATTTATGCACGGTGCGACATAAATAACTTCCATATTTGCCACCATACTTTTTCCGAGCAATAACAGTATCACATTAGTAATTATTGATTATTCGAGTACTGCGTACTTTACCAGTTCAGCTGGCACCATTTATTAACTTTGCATAGCTGTGTGCTTCATAATACGGCGACACTTCTTTCAAGTAACGAAACGAATTCTTATTTGTGAGTCTGTGTCAGGGGGGGGGGGACATAAACAAAATTCGTGTGCCTCCCTTCCTTCCGACTAATAAATACATCAGTCGACAAGTAAGTACCTTTTTTCAACCAATTTGTTATTCTACGCAGTGGCGTAGCTAGGGGTTGGCAGGAGTGGCTCTTGCCACGGGCTCAGCAGCCAGGCGGGCGGCATTTTGACCGATTAAAAAAAAATGGTCAAGTCCAAACAGACTAAAGAATGAAAATTTGATAGACACTCCGAGCAGCGCAAACAGCACCCCCATGCTACAAGACAAACCATACAAAATGCGCAACTTGGCTTGGTAGATTGCGGTTGGATACACTGATGTTAGCTTAAATCTATCTGGCTGGATAGAATTTAGTTATACAGGTCTCGCGTCTGTTATAATAGGCTGATCTGAAATCGGCCAGTATTATCCACTTAAAAGAGACAGAAACAAACCTTTTTCCTCCGCTTTTTCCAGTTGTTTTTTTTCACAATACAATTACATACTATACTTCGGAAATAGCTTTCTACGATTTTAAAAATCGGCGAGCTGTTGTTGAAAACATTTCGGACGCAGATTTTTAGAATGCAATTTTATGATGACAAAAAATAACTCCTCTGTTGGTAGCAATTTTTCTGCGGCGAAAACTAGCGAGAAAATAACATGTATTTTTCAAAAACGGGAGGGGCAGGCTTCTTAAAAACGACCATTGCAAATTTCGCATTTTAAAATGTGTACCAAGAGCCTAAATTAAATGAAGACCCACAAAAATGAGGTAAGAACGCCCCGAACTAAAATTGTTGGAGAGACAAAAATTCTTAAATTGAACAAAAAACTTGTAAAAAATAAAACTTGAATTTTACCCAATAATTCGAACGAGCAGACATATCATGCACACATAACATGAGGGGGAACACTGAGAATCGTTAAAACTGCTGAAAGAAGGAAAAAAGAAAAAAAAAATGCTGCAACAATATCTGCAAATTTTCCAAATAAATAAATTAAAATTTTTGGAGTAAGGACATTTTGGGACATAATGATATCCCATCAGAGTAATAGGGGGGAGGGGGGGGGGCAAAAATTTTCAAGTTCGCCACGGGCGCTCCTAGCTACGCTACTGATTCTACGATTCTACGGGGTGCTGTAGCTGTTTCCGCCCCATATCTTTTGAGCAGTACAGTGTAAAAATTGAATGTTATTTTTACAGCTAATTTTACAGTAATAAGTGTAAAATTGCAAATTTTACAGCAATAGACTGTAAAATCGCTAATTTTACAGTTTATTACCGTTCATTTTACAATTTTAAATTGGAACTTCGGCTGCCAGTATTATACTGTAAAAACAATAGTTCATTTTTTGCAGTGTAGTGATGATTTATGCTCATTAAAAATGACAGTTGAAAATGACAATCCACGACCTGCCCGTTACCATAATCTTGCTCCTTCCGATTTCTTTCTTTGGGGATACTTGAAGGCTAAAGTATATAGCCGGAAGTGAGAATGTGAAAGTTGCAGTCTGTTAAAGAGTCGGAGCAAGATCGCTAAAATTAATCGAAAAAGTAATTCAACAGTTCGGAGATAACTCCATTAATGCTAAAAAGATAAAAGGTCGGCATTTTAAGAATTTCAAGTACGAAACAATGTAATGTAACTGGTATATATTATTGTTTAAAAGTGTAAATACATTTTTCAACTGCTTTTTGTTCTTATTTTTATTCACAATGGAAATGGTAAAGCGTTTTCCTCCGCACCTTTATAAACAAAAGTTCAAAGTAGCTTACGAAACTTTTGGTGACAGCTTTAACGTGTAAAATTCAGGGAACCTAATTATGTTCTATTCTTTGTGAACATATTGAACTAAATTTTTATTGAAAAGGTCCGAAACGTTAAAATGGTTGATACAAATTAGCGACAAACGCTACAGGAACGAATCCATTAAATCAACTAAGCAATTAGTGGAAGTTGCCAAAACATAATAAGCAAAAGTTAAGTGTTGGCAACTAACAAAACAAAAATATTACTAGAGCCTACAGAATTAACAATTCAACACTCCCTCCAATTCTGTTGGCGGTAGAATTCTGTTGGCGACTGAATTTACAAAACAAAAATCTAAATGAATGAAACATAATAATAAAAGTCTATAAAAGTACACATCAGTCTTTAAGAGTGTCCATGTCTTTCACGTTTAGTAAATCTCTGAATTTTTTTAATTTCACTCTGTTAAGCGCTTTCGTAAAAATATCTGCTAACTGATCCTCAGATTTTATATATCTAACGATTACAGACTTATCCTCATACTTTTTACGAATAAAGTGATAGTGTACGTCGATGTGTTTTGTACGCTTGGGAAATACAGGATTTTTAATCAGCTTGATAGCACTCTGATTATCAACTAGGAGTGTTACATTCTTTTCACATAGTTCGCTTTCATTTATGTCTTGTAAAAGTTGACGTAGCCATAAAACTTCCCACCTTTTCTGCGCTGCAATAGCTAGTAAGACTCTTATGGTATCAAACCTTGATTGAAGTTGCCGAGAAAGTTTCACTGAAATCTACTCCCTCCTTTTGGGAGAACCCCTTAGCACAAAGCCTTGCTTTAAATTTCTCTACTTTTCCATTTGGGAGATACTTTACTTTAAATACCCACTTGGATCCGATTGCGTTTCCTGTTGCTGGTACAGGTACAATATCCCACGTTTCATTTTTATTAAGCGAATTTAATTCATCTCTTATAGCAGCTTCCCAGTTTTTTGCTTGAGGCGAACTCATTGCTTCTTCATATGTGTTGGGCGTGATAATATCAGCTAGATTGGCTTCATAACGAATCGGAGCTTTTAGGTCATTTCGTTGGACCGAAGGAA